>CAXITT010000234.1:946028-957805 GCA_964033795.1 Lymnaea stagnalis | reverse complement strand
CCCCCCCCCCCCCCCCAAAAAAAAAAAAAAAAAACAACTCCTCTAATCATCCACCACTGAGAATTCAGTTGCTTGAAAGAAGGTCCAGACAAAAGAGAAATAATTCATTATTGTCAATCATAATGCATTTAATCCGTTGTCTAGATCAGTGTCGCTAAACTTTTCTTGAGAATAAACTATTGTTTGGGCTAGCGGTGCAGGGAGTGCGTGAGTGCCGGGATTGTTATACGTCTGATTAAATATCAAATGTTGATTTTTTTTTTAAATTATTATTTTAAAATATGTTTTGCCACAAAATTCCCTCTGGTAAGGAAGGTCGTCCGGATGTTTCTCGATCACAAATTAACTAACTCTTTCACCCCACCTCAGCTGTAGACGGCCCAAACAGGAAAGTCCTAGAGGCTGGTCTGTGACAGGAATCCTTTTGCGATGAGAATCTGTTCTTTTTCAATAAATCATAGAGTTTGTGATTATTTTTTTTTCCTAGTGTGACAGGTAAAGCGGAGAATAATCAACGCAGTTTTGACCAGGTTAAGTTTAGTATTTGAGCTGCCAAACTATAAAGTGATATGCGTTATAATTTAACGTTCGATCATAATAACATCTTTATAAATGTATATTACTCTCAATACATTCACAAGCCAACTTGTCTGGAATCCCTCAGCCCAACTCAGTGGTGCAGGAATCTTAACCAGCAATTCTCTGGAGGCCAAAGTAAACGCCTTCGCTCCATTCGTCTGATTTTCTGAATTGTGTAGAAAACAATTTTTGCCTAAATCACACACGGGCCCGTGAAGTATTGAATTTATAACTTACAACCAGTATGTTCCCTAACTCATTTTCCTCGACGCCATGCCGTAAAAGTCACATTGATGACAGAGCCATCGCGTGCCTATGTCTTTCGATTCTCCCTGCCAAATTCAGGTATCGGTATTGAGCTTTCAAAGTTGAAAGTTTAATTTTTTTCCACATCAATTTAGTTCCCATGAGACCTGGTATATTCAGTTAATTTTGAGAACCGCTAGTGTACTGTAGTAGTATATAGGTACACTTCTTTCTCAGAATCCATCGGAGAGTGTGTCGAATGTTTAAGCCCTCTGTATTCCCAGAAATCTTTCGCATATTGTAAAGAGTAAAAAATCTGAGGAGTCATTTCATTTAGTGTCTATCTCTCAGATCTCCAACATCCGACCTGTCAGTTAGTAAACATGTCTCAGATCTCCAACATCCGACCTGTCAGTTAGTAAACATGTCTCAGATCTCCAACATCCGACCTGTCAGTTAGTAAACATGTCTCAGATCTCCAACAGCCGGCCTGACAGTTAGTAAACATGTCTCAGATCTCCAACATCCGACCTGTCAGTTAGTAAACATGTCTCAGATCTCCAACAGCCGGCCTGACAGTTAGTATCCATCTCAAAGATCTCCAACAGCCGGCCTGTCAATTCTTAGAAACTAAGAGCTAAACTTAGAGCGAACCAGAGGATGGAACTTGGGCTGAGTGGAGGATACGTCCCCAACTTAATCATTTACAATCCTCTGCAGGAGTAAGATTTTTTTTTTAAGATAATCATGCCGTAAAAAAAGTTAATTAGATGTGACATTTCACACTTGAAATTGTTTGGTTTCACTGCAATAAAGTCCAATGGGGAAGAGAAACCATGGGAGAAAAGTTGATATTACGGTACCTTGAGGCATAAATTGGACTGAGAAGTTCTGAACCTGAGAAACTAAAGCATTTCTCCATGTCAAACGATACTGTTAGGAGGCGAATAGTGTGGATGTCTAATAACATACTGTTGCTTTTCAACTTCTTTGCGAGCCAGCTTGATGAAACGGAGTACCCCGCCAACTTAGCCCAACGTTGCGATTACTTTCGACATGTATGTATGACAAGCGTTTGGAAGATAATTTTTGGTGGTGGTGGTGTTGTTTTTTTAACTCTCAGCACAAGAACAACTTCAAAATAAATATTTGATAAAGTGGTCAGATTCTTTGAGGCGCATGGTCCAATGGTATCGAACGGGAACATGACATTGGCGATGTGTACTGACGGCGCTACACGCTTGAATGTCGTTCTGATTTTCAAACTTAAGTAAAGCCAAAAATCCCCAAACATTATTGGTACACACTGTATTATTAATTGTCAAACCTTAATGGTAAAAAAAAAATTCCCGATGACTCGAGAAATGTTCTCAGTGAAGTGATTACAGCAGGAAACTTCATTAAAGTGAATGCACTTAGCTCTCGTTTGTTTTCTGAGTTATGAAAAGAATGAAATTCCGGATTTAAGAAACTCTTGTTGCACTCCCACGTTAGGAGCCTTTCCAAAAAAGGACAGGTTTGAAGAGAAAGTTCAGTCCACGTCAAGAAAGTTAGCAGTTTTGCAAGACGCTAAACCAGACATGAATCCAATAATTTCTATCAGTTTTCTTACATCGCCGTCATAAAAAAAGGTCAAAATATTTGAATCGTTAAAGTCCATCAACCTGAAGCTGCCAGGACAAGAGATCTCGGTGCTTCATTGTCAGGAAACATTGAAAGCTTTCAAAATAAGACTCGACCTGTGGCAATCAAAGTTATAAAGGAAGACATTTGCACCATTTCCACAGCTAGACACGTAAAATTATGAAAATGAGCTTGACGTCGATGACAATATCCTTTATGTAATGAGACAACATGTATCAATTCTTAGCGGAGAAATTTATCATTATTTTCAAGATCTATAAGCATTTGAAAGATACTATTAATTATGAACAACCGCGTTGCACTCTCCATTAGTGTTCTGCCTGTGGGGGTGGGGGGGCAATTTAATTCAAGAAATGTTTATTGATTCGATAAGTGATGGGGGTGCAAAACAAAGCCAAACCTAGAATAACTGGTTACGGCAAAGCATTTAATAACTATGTTTTGCCATTTTCTAAATAACAAATTTTAAACAAATTTTAAAGAATGCAAGAAAGTCTTTAAAAGTTTTAGAACCACATATATTTTTCTGAAATCCNGGGGGGGGGGGGGGAGATAGGTCCATTTCATTTCTAATTTTTACATCATTTTATCCCCGATAAAGATATTTAGTTGATCAGTCTTGTAGGAAAACCGAAATAATTAGTGCAATTAAAATACGTTTTAAAATGGTCCTTAACTCCCTGGACCCGAATAGCCCGCTTTAGTTAACATTCAATTTAGTGCCCAGTGAAGAATACATGTTTTTAGTTCACCTATTTTGAGAAATTCAAATAAAGCAATTGCACCTTATTGAACTAAAATAAACTGTCTATTTTATTTTATATTCCTTTATAATTTTCATCTATAGATGCATCTTTAAAAGTAGGCTGGAATTTAACAACCACAAAAACAAAATACATGACAATATTAAGAGAAGAACAGACAGATGAAACCATTAAAATGAGAAGACACACTTTTGAAAGATTTAATCAATTTAAATACCTAGCATTATTAGTAAATGAAAGAAATTAATGATTTAAATGAAAGAAAGAAATTACGCCAGGAAAGAATTTTCTAGTCCATACGCTCGCTCACTAACAACCTTATTTTCCAGTTAATGCATAATGGCTGTGTTGCTTGGGGTTGAAATGGCTAGAAAGACTCTGCAATTGTATGCTAGTAATTAGTTTTTGGAGTGTTGCGTTTTTTTTAAATGTGGTAAATTATAGATTTGTATTTCGTTGACTTTGTACCGCGCTTCGAGCCTTTGGGGATGAAGCGTGTTTTTGAAATGAACTTTATTATTATTTTATTATTATTATTTGGTATTATCATTTATAACGTTATTATTTGAAAAACATCATTTAAAATAACTTCTATAATACAGAAAAAAAGTAATTAAAATAAAAATGAATAAGAAATAAAATATTTATTTGAGCGAAACTAGGAAAAGTCAACAATCCACTTTGATTGGGTAGCCCAGAAAGCTGAGCAGTGGGGCTGATAGAGACAAACATTCTGAAAAGTCAACAAATAGTTATTTCTTTTCTTTATAATCTATACACTTGTTTGTCAAACATTTAAGTTTTAATATGTGCAGGATGAAAAGAAATGACATAAAAAAACGAAATTATTATTTTGATGAAAAAAAATTTACAATGACATTGGCATGTGTTGAAAAATAATTCGCAAAAAAGCAAATAAAGAATTTTTTAAAAACAATTTTGTTAAATTACTATTTTAAAAAATATGTTTGGCAATAGCAATTCTTTTGTTTCTCTAAGCATTGTAAGCACTGGATTATTGCTAGGTACCAAATTTAAACGTTGACAGAGAAGCAGATTTAGCACACTTGAAAAATGGAGATTTGATTGCTTATTATTAAAGAGGGCTAAGTAGGTTTATTTAAGATTCTCAACATTGATTGTAACAATAAAAGAAAACAGTAATAATATCCAAATGATTCATACATAGTAAAAATGCAACTTTAAAGTGCACAATAAATACTATAAAGTATAGTATAGTATAGTATATATATATATATATATATATATATATATATATATATATANATATATATATATATATATATATATATATATTAATGAGCTAGTCTGATCATGTAACGCTTTTAATAGTACTCTACATTAAATTTAAATGTAAATATGCTTTTTATCCTATTTTTACATTGCTTTAAATTTATGTTAAGATGATCTTTCCATACAGATTATTATATGTATGGTCTAATGATTAAATCGTCTAAATAAATGTTATAGTTACTGGCTCAAATGACACGCAAATCGTCAGCGTTAACTTTTCTTTTCCCTCTTAATTTAAAAAAAATAAATATGATTTCTTGATTTCTGAATTGCTAACTTTTAAAGAAAAAAAATGTAACTTAATATTTAAAAAAATAGTTGTTGTTTTTTTTTAAATGTTGATCAAACACTATTTTCCAATATTTACCGTTTTTTTAATACATATCTATACATAGATTTTAATTTCAATGTAAGGAAAATCTAATTTTATTATTTATTAAATATCCATTTCAAATGTGTTGAAATGTTTTGTTGATATTTCGATATAAGGGGTCGTTAACAAATTACATCACGCAAAAAATGACCTTTTCGGACCACCCCTCACCCACTGTCACAAAGTTTCACATATTCTTTCCACACCCCCTCCTTTTTAGTGTCACGTCACACCTAAAAGATTCAAAACATACATAAACTTTTCATAAATGAACTACATATTTATTTAATTCTTTGACATTTTCCAATAATTAATTAAGATGTTGTATTATTATAAATCTGTGACGTAAAACGCAAAACAATTAATCATCCCTAAGCCGAATGTAAAATGGCTGCAAAAGTTTTTTTGTCATTTTTCGATATGCGCAGACGGTGTGACGAATGAGTTTCGTGGTACCTGAAATACATGAGTTAATTTCGACCTCAAAATAATGCTTTTAAAATTAATTGAATAAAGTTTTTTTCAAAATTAGAAAAAATTAGATTAAATTTTTTGTGACATCCCAAATTTTTTACCTCCCCCGTCACAAACTGTCACAAATTCTCGACCCCTCCCCCCTCCTTGAGAGTGATATAATTTGCGAACGACCCGATTCAGTACAGTAGTGAAAAAAAGGATTTTTACAAGTTGAGACTTAGCAAGAAAAGGTGGAGATTAATGCAATCTGCCTTCCATTATGATTATTAACCCGGTACCACTGGGTCATAAATTCTAGTAGTAATTTTTTTTTAAACAATGGATAAATTTAACAATTATGAATTGATATAAATGACATTTTGAAGTAAATTTCGATGGGTATTTGATGAACCATGAGATAATTTGATAAAGCATGAGATAAGTACTTGTTTACATATAATTTTAGAAATTAGGAAGCAGGTTCTGTATGAGCATTAATGATGATGTGCTAAGATTTTGTTTAATCACCAATAATCCTGCCTAAATAGATTAAATGCTGATACTGTTCGGTACCACTTCGGGGTCCAAATATATGTATGGTATATTTCTTTGAGTGTTTCGGTACTTGATTTCATGACTGATTCTTTTTAAATCCATCTGAAACCTAAAGAACGAAATAGAAATGAAAATTTGGGGGGGGGGGGGGGAAGGTGATGTCTTAATAGGTAGAAGGAAATATGTGAAACAAAGTACAAGAAAAGGAAAAAAGGATATAACAAAATAACGAACATGTTGGCAAGAAGCCTTCTTTAGCAAACAAACGTGTAACACAAATATAAAAAAATAAATACATAGCTGAAATGTATTCTCCGAAAGGACAGCAAGAGAAATGTGAACAATATAGAGCAGAGGTGGATTATTAAAGAGATTATAATCAGTACAAAATAATTATACAACAAACTTACTGGTATTGATTTTGTTTCAAAAGTCAAAAACAATCACATTTAGTCATTTAGTTTTAGGGCCAATATTTCGAAAATTGTAAAAATGTATGTGAGATAAGGTTTAAAAAAAAGTTAATTTACGATATCTTTTAATGAAGTTATTATTAATTTATTATTAATTTATGACATTAAAATACAAGACATTTCTATATTAAATGGTATTAAAATAGCATGATCTTACATGAAAAATTGCTGGACAGAAAATGTGACTTTTTGAATCATAAACAAATTAAATGTTTCGGTTTTAATTCATTAAAGTTAGACTGTTTGGAACAAAGGCTGACCACTTACTCTTTAAAAATTTTCAAAGCGTCAGGATCAAATATGTACTGCACTTCAAAATTTCCCATACTCCTGGTGCCCTTGTTACTTAGTATTTTAGTAACAACCATGATTTTCAATGTTGTGGGCCTGTTTGGCAAGCATTGGAGAATCTCTTTCTCTGTTGTTTTTTGACTCTAATGGAAGATAGAAGAATCTTTTAGAAACTAAATATGCATTATTTTAACAAGTTATTATAAATAGCATGAATGTTTTGCTACATAGAATATCATACTTGTATATATTAGCATAGCAAATTATTTTAAATGTTTTTTTTTAATCAATTATAAGTCTTACTGGGTCACTTGGAGGCTTTCCCCTCATCATTGCTGGATAGTTGGTAGGGGCACCGTAGTTGTCATACTGAGGGAAGTTGGCAGAGCCATGAGATATGCTGCATGTGAAAATGATGCAGGTGAGAATTTGCTCCAGCTGTTCATGTGTAGTAATTTTACCATTTCCTGGAACTCCCTAAAAAAAATTTGTTTACTAAAAAAAATGCTTTTTTTTATTTTTTATCTTTTTAAAATAAAATATTTATTATCAACATCAGTTTTCAAGAGTAAAATTTAAATATCAAAAAAATGTTAAAATTATTTTTTGTATAAATTATTATTATTATTATTATTATTATAAGTATAAGTTGTTTTATATAGCGTGGTACCCCAGCCTCGGGCTGGGCTCACCAGCTGTACAGTGTACATACAATTTAGCAAACATAATCAAAAACTTTAAAAATTAATTAACATTAATTAAATAAATAAAACAAAACAAATGTATATTTAAAACTATTCACATGTCAAGCCATGGACGACACCCAGCAGCATTGTTTTTCGTTCAGTCAGGTTAGTAGAGTTTTAAAAGATGTGTTTTGAGTGCAGTTTTGAAGGCAGTGATGGTCGGTATGTTGCGGATGTGTAATGGAAGAGAATTTGTTTGTTTGGGGGCAGAGAAAGAGAATGAGTTTAGACTACATGCTAGTTTTAAACTGCAATAACTTCAAATTCATTAATAAAATTCAATCTTTGGGGTGCTGGACAAGGGTGATAGTTAATTTAATGATAATAAATATAAATAGAAAGTAATTAAGTTTTTATTGATGTTTAATGATAAGTTAATAGTAGGCTAGATGCACATTTTGAAATACCTTACAAAAAAAATGGAAGGGTTAAATTACCAAAATTCCAACTCCACCTTCGTTTCTGTCCTTGACTAACTCATCTGCCCAACTTTGTATCTCTGTATCCTCTTCTAACATACTGAGTGTAGCTGTATGTAGTATTTAACAACAAAAAATCTGGCTTATCTTCAGCAAGGTTGTCACAACATCATAAAAAGTAGTACTGATACAGTAGATTTTTAGAAAACAAGCAGGTAGGTTTATGTGTACAAAAATTATTCCATTTTAAATTTGATTATTCTGTACATTTCCATTTTTTTAAAAACTCCATCACTAATTTTTGTTATAACTTATATTTCAAGGGAAATGAAACATAGACTATTTGTGTGCACCCCTAAAAACTTTATACCAGTAAACCAACACTTTTAGTATAGTAGGCCTAATTCATGATTCTTAAACTGATATAAGTAAATAAACTGATACATATAAGATACAATTATTTTAATTATTGTTTGATTTTAATTTATATTGAACGTACTCATGTTCTGCAAACTAAATAAAAACACAGACAATAAAATATAATTTGAGTCACTCAGAAATTATTTATAATGCAAATCCTAACATTACTTAAAGTAACAAAGCTTTTAATATTAAACCTTCTTTGATGATGAAACTCCAACTTACGGTAGTAAAGTGTCACATAAGACTTAACATATCTACAAATAGCAGCATGCACCAACAGAGCATCATCTCTAAAATAATAACCAGGAAGACTATCTATGTTGTCAACCTATGTCCACAGAAAAATTATAAAAATCTCAGAAGATAAATTTGAATACATAATTAATTTCATCCCTAAAAAATCAATGACTCCAGAATTTATTTAATATTTTATTATTTTGTTTTTTCAAGGACAGTTTATAAAACATTAACAACTATACATACATTTCATACATTAAATGTTTTTTGTTGTACTGATGAAGGTATTTGTATTTTTATATTGTAAGCATACTTAAAGCTTAACATATCATGGTCTATTTAAACATTTTGTATGTGCTTTATTAATCTAGCAGAGATACCCACTCCTCTTCTTTTCAGATCTTCAGGTAAATTCCCATCTATATCCATTCTCCAATGTTCAAAGCTGTTTACAGAAATGAACAATTCTTAATGAGTAAATGTGAATTTATAATTTCACAGCACATTCATCTATATAAATGGATACAGCATTTTCTTAATTGCTTATTAATAATAGGCCTCCCTATTATTATTAAGTAAATATTGGTGGTCCTTACCTCTTTTTTATCAGTTCTAGAAGTCCTTTTTTGCCAAAGTTCATGGTCTTATCGACCCATCCTCCTTTACATATTAATAATTCTAAGCCACGGCTGTATTTAAAATGATAAATATTTCAATGAAAAACATTTAAATGTGATTAGGTTTCTGCTCAACCAATTCATAATAACCATATAAAATTATTAAATTATTTAAATATTTATCATTGTCCCACCTTATGATTTTTGAAGAAAGTGTACAAGTTTATATTGCTTTACCCATTCTGAATTAAGTTACAGTAATGTATTATTTAAATAAGCTATGAACATTTTTTTTTAAACATAGTAAATTATATACGTATATTAAACAAGTACATTAAAAAATATTAGCTTAAACATAATATGGTTTATTGAATATTAAAAATATTATTTTTAAAAATTGATCGGCCTTCCTATATTATAGCCTACGGTAGGTATTATGGCTTGGTTCTTAATTCTATTTCAGTGCCAATTTTGCTTCTTTTTTCGATTTAAATACAAGTTCTTACTTTAGAAACACAAAAATGTTAAGGTAATTACTGTGCACTAACAACATACGCAATTTCTAAAAAAAAAAATTGAAATAACCAATTTTAACACAACGTATAGGCTAACTAGAATTTACCTGTTGATGGCTAAAATATATAAGAAATGAGGTGCTAGAAGTTTAAAGATGGGATGTGACTGCGAAAGGTTGCGATGTGTTGCAACTGTAATGCCCTCCATCAACAAGTGCGTCATTCCTGGAAAATTGTAAAAACAATTTTCAATTCATCTTACTTTCAATAAAAATCAAATCCAATGAACAAACAATATAATGAAATTGTATCAGCTAAATAGTTAAACAAAAGTTTGAATCAAGAATTTCCATGAACAGCTGTTTAAGAAAAAAAACATGCAATTCTAGTGTGACCAGCTTCCCCCTTTTTTTTTGATAGCCAGTAAAATGTAATTGCATCTTAAGGATGGGGGCTGCCAAAATATGAAGGAAAAGTTTATTTTAAACCAAAAAAATTAAATTAATATATGAACAATTTTACAATGGAGGAAAAACACTGTGCACCGTACTGCAACCCTCAATTTTTGTATTTGCAGTACAAAATATATATATAAATTTTGCTCTACTTCCAAATCCTGTTGCACTTGCTTGCAATTATGTAAGAACAACTTATGAGTGAAATAATTTTATTATTCCCCAAAACGTATTTTTCAAAATAGCACACATTATTAATGATTATTTTTATAACTTATTATAGTAATTTAAAAATAAAAGATTTTCTTCCTCACCCAAATGTGTCACTGCTTGATGATAGGCAGCATCTGCATTGTTATACCACATCTTGACCAGTGCCCATGTCTGGGATTTGTCAGGAGTGAATATCTGTCAAGATAATAGGTTTGATTAAGAAAAAAAAAATAATTTTGGAAGATTTAAATAAAAGAATACCAACTGGTATAAAAAAAATATGTCCAATTCTGGAATTGGATTAGTTCTACCTGAAGGAGCACCTTATGGTGTCATATTTTGCCTCAGCAGAGATTTAAACCCAAGCCATAGTTTACAAAATATTTATAAATACCTATAACTAATTATTATAATCAGTCATTTGGGTTTCACACTGAGCAATCGGAAATTTTCCAGCAACTCAAAATTTAAGTACAATTTTAACTTATACTTAATGAGTTTTAAAAAAGGTTATTTAAGTTTAGGGCCAAAATAAAGTTGTCCTAGTTAAAAAAAACGTGTCATTTTGAGATTCAGAATAGTGTTAAAGAGTTTAATGAGTGATAGGTGTTATGCTTTGTCAGTAATGGTAATGTCATTAAATAGTAAGTTATCAATACTGGAAACAAATGAAGACTGTGGTATAATATGTTTTCTCTATGTTATGCAGACCCAGTTAACTTTTGGATGTGGAACCATATTAACTTATTAAAACTCACCTTTATCTTTTTTTAAATTTATGTATTTACTTATTATACTCTTCAGTTTGTAAGTGTTAAAGGTCAAGGCTACTTACAGGATTTTTTGGTCCTGGCTTCTGGAACAATTGTATGGCCACTGGCATCAATTGATTTTCATCATTTACAAAGAATAGACCAATGGGACTGCAGAGCTGTGAAAGTATGGTTTATGGCCAAATCGCAAAACTTTTCTAGAAAGTGACATTATTATATTTTTTTAATTAAGAAAGGCTCATTCTTGCACTTTTAGCTTTCTTGTTATTATCAGATTAATTAGTCTAAAGCCCTTTTTTTTAAAAAAATATAAAAATTGATCAAATAATTTATTGTAGGACTTGTTTCTCTAACTTCTTATGAAAACAAATGACAGTCAAGTCAGTGTGACATACTTTATCCGAAAATATAAATCACAGGTTGGGTGAAAACCCGACAGAAGACGATCAAAACAACTGTACGGGTCTGCAAAAAGCCTTTGCCAGGGCACAACAAAAACCCAGTTAAAATAGAGAATGAAACAATTAAAAGGAACGTATGCTCTTTCGAGTGGCCGAGAAAAGACTCAAAAAGATTTTGCCCCACACGACCCCCCCCCCCTTTTTTTTCCTTCTAAATAGCAGCTGCGCAGTCAGTTACTTTAAAACGCAAGCAGCCTGATTTGCTTGTGCTGGACTTTTCAAA
>CAXITT010000234.1:889706-912545 GCA_964033795.1 Lymnaea stagnalis | reverse complement strand
TTATTATTAAAGTTCAAGAGCAAAGCTGATATAATAATATGGTCAATTTCCAAAATCCACACCATGGCGTGTGTCTTTGTAAGATTCTCACCCTTTTGTTTATACTTGTGTGGTTACTAGCGTTAGCTTTTCCTTAATACCACGATGGAATGTTGTAAATTATAATTTCTTTGGTTGGTTCCTTATAATATTGAAATTTTCCGGCATTTTCAAAAATTGGTTCAATTATAGTCATGTATCGGTTGTTGATTTTCTGACAACTTTTAGATTTAATTTTTGTAGGCACCTGAAATAAAGTGTTTAAAAATGTATTCTAACTCCATATAACTGTAAGTTGGGTTTTCATTATTTAAAATAAAATTTATAATTTTTTTTTTCATTTTTAATATTTTTTTTACGATAGTGTGTAAATAATGTGTAACTGTAGTGGCACACATGTTTTAGTTGAGTGAAAAGAGCACATACCGACTGATATTACTTGAAGAAAGGGGTGGCCTCAGGTCATTGAGACTTCTTGCCAAATATCTAGATGGATACAATTCAATGAAGTAGCTTCGTTCACAGCAAAATTTATGTAACGTAGGAAATTTGTTCATTGAATTTTAACATTATTGTAATGTTTTCAATTCTCTTGGTAAATAGCTAAATCAGCACATTCTCTCCCTTTCGTCCCTTTCCCCTCCCCATTGTAACAGACGTGTTTTTTTTTTTACACAGTCTCCACTTTTGTTGCCATGACTCGTGAAGGTCGTTGCAACCAAGGGGGCGGCGATGGGACACTTATGGCACGGATAACGTAATTTTACCAATAATGTATTTAAAACTATAAATAAGGGTTCAGTTTCTTCAGGGCTGTAGATATCTTTAAATGGTTTTAAGCCTGTAATAAACACTTTCATCTCATTACTTAATGTATTTCTTTAATCTTTAAGAATAGAAAAATTCATGCAGTTGAATTTTCAGTTAACTGGTTTCTAGTTATCTGTACTTCCTCTATTGCATTTTTATTTTATTTTAATTTGTGTTTCAGTTATTTGTGAAGGATACAAAGATGTCATAAAGTTAGCAGCACTTCTAAAAGACATATATGGTGTCACAGCTTTCTCTGGTTTGGCTCATATATGGTCCAAACTATGGAAAAACATGCAGATTTTCAAAATAAACCAAGACCTTATAAATATAATCCAGTTGTTGTCATAAAGGATGAGGTCGTTACTGACTTTCACAAAGTACTTAAGAAAGAGATAGCGAATGAAGTCAAACGTTCACAAGTAACAGATGTTGAATGTTTTGACAATGGTGGAATTAAAGAAGAGACAGGTATAAATACAGATCAGGATGTTTCATTTTCAAATATATCAAAAAAAATTGAAGTAAGTGTATCTGATGAGGTAACTTCAAGGAACTTTCGATGTAAATTGAGACCTACAGAAAAAAAACCCTATAAAAATGACATTTGTAGTGGTACATTTACAACGACTATAACCTCAAATGTTTTACAACAGAAAATAAAGCACGCAGGAGAGAAACCATATAAATGTGACATTTGTCAATCTTCATTTGTCCAAAAGACATCTTTAATTGTTCACAAAAGACAACACACAGGAGACAAACCTTATAAATGTGACGTTTGTCCATCTGCATTTACCATTAAGGAATCTTTAATTGTTCACAAAAGACAGCACACTGGAGTGAAACCTTATAATTGTGACATTTGTCCATCTGCATTTTCCCGAAAGTCATATTTAATTGTTCACAAAAGAAAGCACACAGGAGAGAGACCTTACAAATGTGACATTTGTTCATCTGCATTTGCCCATAGGAAATCATTTAATGTTCACAAAAGAAAGCACACAGGAGAGAAACCATACAAATGTGATATTTGTCCATCTGCATTTTCCCGAAAGACATCTTTAATTGTTCACAAAAGACAGCACACAGGAGAGAAACCTTATAAATGTGACGTTTGTTCATCTGCATTTACCGTAAAGGAATCTTTAATTGTTCACAAAAGACAGCACACAGGAGAGAAACCATATAAATGTGACATTTGTCCATCTGCATTTTCCCGAAAGTCATATTTAATTGTTCACAAAAGAAAGCACACAGGAGAGAGACCTTACAAATGTGACATTTGTTCATCTGCATTTGCCCATAAGAAATCATTTAATGTTCACAAAAGACGGCACACAGGAGAGAAACCTTACAAATGTGACATTTGTCCATCTGCATTTGCCCAAAAGGCACCTTTAAATGTTCACAAAAAACAGCACACTGGAGAGAAACCATATAAATGTGACATTTGTCAATCTTCATTTGCCGATAAGACATCTTTAATTGTTCACATAAGACAGCACACATGTATGGTCCAAACTATGGAAAAACATGAAGATTTTCAAAATAAACCAAGACCTTATAAATATAATCCAGATGTTGTCATAAAGGATGAGGTCGTTACTGACTTTCACAAAGTACTTAAGAAAGAGATAGCGAATGAGGTCAAGTGTTCACAAGTAACAGATGTTGACAGTTTTGACAATGGTGGAATTAAAGAAGAGACAGGTATAAATGCAGATCAGGATGTTTCATTTTCAAATATATCAAAAAGAATTGAAGTAAGTGTATCTGATGAGCTGACTTCAAGGAACTTTCGATATAAATTGAGACCTACAGAAAAAAAACCCTATAAAAATGATATTTGTAGTGCTACGTTTACTACAACGACTATAACCTCAAATGTTTTACAACAGAAAATAAAGAACGCAGGAGAGAAACCATATAAATGTGACATTTGTCAATCTTCATTTGCTGATAAGACATCTTTAATTGTTCACATCAGGCAGCACACAGGAGAGAGACCTTACAAATGTGACATTTGTCCATCTGCATTTGCCCAAAATAAATATTTAATTGTTCACAAAAGACAGCACACTGGAGAGAAACCTTATAAATGTGACATTTGTCCATCTGCATTTACCTTAAAGGAATCTTTAATTGTTCACAAAAGACGGCACACAGGAGAGAAACCTTACAAATGTGACATTTGTCCATCTGCATTTGCCCAAAATAAATATTTAATTGTTCACAAAAGAAAGCACACAGGAGAGAAACCTTATAAATGTGACGTTTGTCTATCTACATTTACCCTAAAGGAATCTTTAAATGTTCACAAAAGACAGCACACAGGAGAGAAACCTTACAAATGTGACATTTGTTCATTTGCATTTGCCGATAAGAAATATTTAATTGTTCACAAAAGACGGCACACAGGAGAGAAACCTTACAAATGTGACATTTGTCTATCTACATTTACCCTTAAGGAATCTTTAAATGTTCACATAAGACAGCACACAGGAGAGAGACCTTACAAATGTGACATTTGTCCATCTGCATTTTCGCGAAGGACATCTTTAATTGTTCACAAAAGACGGCACACTGGAGAGAAACCTTATAAATGTGAATTTTGTCTATCTACATTTACCCTTAAGGAATCTTTAAATGTTCACATAAGACAGCACACAGGAGAGAGACCTTACAAATGTGACATTTGTCCATCTGCATTTTCCCGAAAGACATCTTTAATTGCTCACAAAAGAAAGCACACAGGAGAGAGACCTTATAAATGTGACGTTTGTCTATCTACATTTAACCTAAAGGAATCTTTAAATGTTCACAAAAGACAGCACACAGGAGAGAAACCTTACAAATGTGACATTTGTTCATCTGCATTTGCCCAAAAGGCACC
The DNA here is from genome assembly GCA_964033795.1 of Lymnaea stagnalis. Lineage (NCBI taxonomy): Eukaryota > Metazoa > Mollusca > Gastropoda > Lymnaeidae > Lymnaea > Lymnaea stagnalis. The sequence goes on along the minus strand of CAXITT010000234.1, from coordinate 908,800 downwards.
TTTAAATGTTCACAAAAGACAGCACACTGGAGAGAAACCATATAAATGTGACATTTGTCAATCTTCATTTGCCGATAAGACATATTTAATTGTTCACATAAGACAGCACACAGGAGAGAAACCTTACAAATGTGACATTTGTCCATCTGCATTTACCCAAAAGGCACCTTTAAATGTTCACAAAAAACAGCACACTGGAGAGAAACCTTATAAATGTGACATTTGTCTATCTACATTTACCCTAAAGGAATCTTTAATTGTTCACAAAAGACAGCACACTGGAGAGAAACCTTACAAATGTGACATTTGTCAATCTGCATTTTCCCGAAAGTCAAATTTAATTGTTCACAAAAGAAAGCACACAGGAGAGAGACCTTACAAATGTGACATTTGTTCATCTGCATTTGCCCATAAGAAATCATTTAATAATCACAAAAGACAGCACACTGGAGAGAAACCATATAAATGTGACATTTGTCAATCTTCATTTGCCGATAAGACATATTTAATTGTTCACATAAGACAGCACACAGGAGAGAAACCTTACAAATGTGACATTTGTCCATCTGCATTTACCCAAAAGGCACCTTTAAATGTTCACAAAAAACAGCACACTGGAGAGAAACCTTATAAATGTGACATTTGTCTATCTACATTTACCCTAAAGGAATCTTTAATTGTTCACAAAAGACAGCACACTGGAGAGAAACCTTACAAATGTGACATTTGTCCATCTGCATTTTCCCGAAAGTCAAATTTAATTGTTCACAAAAGAAAGCACACAGGAGAGAGACCTTACAAATGTGACATTTGTTCATCTGCATTTGCCCATAAGAAATCATTTAATAATCACAAAAGTCGGCACACAGGAGAGAAACCTTACAAATGTGACATTTGTCCATCTGCATTTTCCCGAAAGTCATCGTTAATTGTTCACAAAAGACAGCACACTGGAGAGAAACCTTATAAATGTGACATTTGTCTATCTACATTTACCCTAAAGGAATCTTTAAATGTTCACAAAAGACAGCACACAGGAGAGAAACCTTACAAATGTGACATTTGTCCATCTGCATTTTCCCGAAAGTCATATTTAATTGTTCACAAAAGAAAGCACACAGGAGAGAGACCTTATAAATGTGACGTTTGTTCATCTTCATTTGCCCATAAGACATCATTTAATGTTCACAAAAGACAGCACACAGGAGAGAAACCTTACAAATGTGACATTTGTTCTTTGGCATTTGCCAGAAAACAATGTTTAACTGACCATAAAAGACTGCACACAGGAGAGAAACCTGTCTAATGTGACAGTGACAGTAGTCCATCTGCATTTTCCCTAAAGTTTAACTAAGCATAAAGACAGCACACTGGAGAGAGACCATACAGATGTGAAATTTGTTCATCTTCATTTACCCAAGAGGCATCTTTAATTTTCCAAAAGAGACAACACACTTGAGAGAAACCTTACAAATGTGACATTTGTCCATCTGCATTTGCCCAAAAGGCACCTTTAAATGTTCACAAAAGACCACACACTGGAGAGAAGCCTTACAACTTATTACAAGTGTGACATTTGTCCATCTGCATATTCCCGAAAGACATATTTAATTGTTAACAAAAGACAGCACACAGGAGAGAGACCTTACAAATGTGACATTTGTCAATCTTCATTTGCCCAAAAGACACATTTTATTGTCCACAAAATAAAAGCAAACAGGAGATAAACCATATAAATGTCACATTTGTCCATCTTCATTTGCCCAAAAGACATCTTTAATTTTTCACAAAAGACAGCATACATGAGAGAGACCTTATAAATGTTACATTTGTCCATCATTATTTGCCCAAAGGGCATCTTTTATTGTCCACCAAAGACAGAAAACTGGAGACAAACCTTGTAGACCATGACGTTTGTTCATAATGTTCATATTCATTTACCCAAGAGGAATTTTTTAATGTCCACAAAAGACAGCACTCTGATGATAAACCTTATACATGTTACGCTTGTCTATCTTCATTTTCCCATAAGACATTTAATTGTTCATAAAGAAAGCACACAGGAGAGAGACCTTATAAATGTGACATTTGTTCATCTTCATTTGCCCATAAGAAATCTTTAATTTTTCACAAAAGACAGCACCCAGGAGAGAAACCACACAATTGTGACATTTGTTCATCTACATTCTCTGACTCTTAACGTTTAAGGGTTTGATATCTGTTCTTTTGTTCTAAAGTTCCATTGTGGTTTTAGCAGTACCGGCACAGTCTCAGGAGAAAACCTTCATACTTCATTTACGGTACCGGTACTTAAGAATAGTATCATTAGCTCTCATGCATGTTCTCATCTCTAATTTTAAATGGTATCAAAGGATACTAACGACAAAACATCAGAGATACCGGTACAAATTTCACATTGGCGCTCAGCACGAAGTCCCTCAAAGTCTTTTTTTTTAGTTTACAAAGGAAGTCTTCATTTGAAAAGAAACCCTTAAATTTACTTTAAAAGGTTGTTGATTTTTAAAAATTCAATTTATATCTGCTAAGAAATCTCCTTTGACTATATACAAGATATACAGCTATAGATAGAAAACCCCTTATACATCATAGTGTCCCTGGTGTAAATTTAAGATTATGTATTCCCAATATTTAGAAGGAAAAAAGTTGTATTTTAAGGGCACGAAAGGGGTAAATTTAAAGTATTTCTCTAGCGTAGAAATCGTACCTTAACTTCTTTAGTGACAGAGTGATATAATTAGTGATAATTTGAATTGGGTAATTTAATTTTAAGGTCATGCTTAGAAAAAAGGGGGGGGGGGCGGAGTAGTTAGGGGCTTGAAAGGGAGTAGGGCAGGAGTATAATATACCGGTACAGCAGATAAATGCTTCTCAAAACTTTAGAAACGTAAATATCATTACATAAATACCCGGTACCTCTTTTTTAAGTTAGGAATTGTGATGAGTTTTAGTAATAGCAGGTATAAATTATCGCAAAGGACCTTTATTATCCCGATAACATCGGGTCAAATATTTTAGTAAAAATGTTACGGGCAATGTGAATACTTCTGCCTAATACCATATAAATTTTGAAGAGGACTTGGAAGTAATAGTAAAAGATCAAAACAATTTACATTCTGTAGAAGAAGGTGCACTGCAACTGCAAAATGAACCAGGGTCCAATTCTTTAGCGGAGCTAGGTCCAAGTCAACATAACGAGGAGGAACTATCTTCTGTTGACAGTTATGTTCAACCTTCAACTTCGTTATCTGAACCAAGTTTTGATTTCCATAACAACGAAAGAGAAATAAATGTCTCCGAGCCATCTGGAGAAATAAATGTCTCCGAGCCATCTGATATTCAAGACTCCGGTCATTAAAAACGCCGGTATGAAGGCTATGAAGATTGCTCAGAGAATCCCAATGTTAAAAAAAGAAAAGCCGACATATTAAAGATTAGGGAGATTTCAATTTCAGCAAGCAATCTAAAAAACCAAGCTGAAAAAATGCTTCAAACCTCTAATTCAAAATACCCTCATGCCGCTATAAAGCGTGACCAGTTAGAGTTTGAGTCCCAGATGTCGACAGAGGTCTCACTGATGGAATAAATACCGGTATTTTGGCTTTTGTTCTTGAAATAACAGATGCCAATCTTTATAAATTAGGCATGAAACATGGAATCCTAAATCAACTTTATGCTAGGAACCAATTTACAATATGTAATGAAAAGTTTATTTGCCGAAGAAATTCCTCAGTCAGAGATTTAACTTAGAGAATGTGCAAGAATGTCATCCAAGACTGGGGGCCAAAGCTATAGTCGATGTGGCTGTAAATCTGACAAGTGCCCTAAAGAAAAAAAGCTATGTAACTCGAAATGTCACCAAAGTGGAAGTTGCTCTAATAATAGAAACTTTCGGATTTGACATTATGTGTGTATAATACAGGGTGGGCCAATAAAAGTGAGAACATCTCGTAAAATGTGATTTAATCACATCAAATTTAGTTTAACTATACCCATACTAGTGAATACTAGCTTAAATAGTTTATTGGTTTACTTACTTAGGTACATATATAGCTATATGACGTCATTATTTTGACTATTTCCGGTCGCCATTTTTTAATTTTTAATCTGCCAATTGTTTACGTTGTCTGCTTGGTTACATTTTTTGCCCAGAATGACAAAAATCGCTGCAGAAGACCGTATTCTGATTAAACATTTGCGAATTGAAAAACAGTGGGGGGCCAACAAGTTTCCAAACAAAGCCTGGAGCATAGCATGTGTCAGTCGGGTTATCAATAAAATTGACGACGGTTCAACGGAACGTAAAACAGGAAGTGGTCGACCAAAGACTAGAACACAACAGAACATTGAATGAGTGAGTGAGCTTATCTGCAGTCAAGATGACGATCCTCACAGTCACAAAAGTCCGCGGGAAATAGGAAGAGAAACTGGTATACCACGGTCTTCGGTTCGATGTATTGTAAAGCAAGATTTACAACTTAAAACGTACAAGCGTGTGATCGGGTAGATGCTCAATGAAAGTGGCAAGTTGAAACGCTTGCAACGCAGTCGGCAGCTACTTGAACGATTTAATAATGAGAGAAGTATACAAAGCATATGGTTTACAATTTACAGACGAAAGACATTCACCATTGCCACGCCAGTTAATTCTCAAAATGATCATGTTTATTCCGTTGCAACAAAGAAAAAACAGGTTCAACAAAGGTGACTTAAACTAGAGCGTAACCATTTCAGCTGCGGATTCAAGATATCAGTTGGTGTGTCTCGAATGGGGAAAACTAGTGTTGTGTTCTTTGAACCAGGCGCCAAAGTAAACGGTGAATATTATTGAAATTATTGTGAACAAGTTCTCAGAAGAGGATTGTTGCCTGCCATTCAAACGAAATGTGATCGCCATTGGCATAACTGGACATTGCAGCAGGACGGAGCTCCATCTCACATAGCCAGAACTACAATCAACTTTCTTCGTCGGGAGAATATTAACTTCATCGAGGCAGACATGTGGCCACCGAACAGCCCAGATTTAAACCCAGTAGATTATGCCATATGGGGTGCTTTGCAAGAAAAAGTCTACCTTCCTCGAAAATTTACCACAGTTGAGCAGCTCAAGTTGGCAATAATCGAGAAATGGCAAAATCTAGGGCAACGTTTCATTGACAGAAGCATAAACGTGTGGCGTCGACGCTTGGAAAAAGTCGTTGAGAAGGAAGGACACAGTGAACATTATTTCTGATGGGCTAAATATTTTAATTTTGCACACAAAAAAAAAATTTCCATGAAGAATTATAATTAATTAAATTATATTTTGAAATAACTCATATGCTACGAGATGTTCTCACTTTTATTGGCCCACCCTGTATGTATTTGTAAGTACAATACCTATTTTTTTTTTAGTTAGGCCTATTCATTTTTTATACCTACTTATTTCATCACCATTACTTTGTATCTTTATTTGTTTGTTGGTTACCGTATTTAAAAATTTGTTTGAATATATAAATATAATATATTCTTATTTTTGTATGTGGAGAAATATGAATAAATTTTTTCTCAAATTGCCCACTTGATTTACCGTACAGCATTATTTGTAATGCCCGGGCAATGTAATATTTTCTATATAATTTATCATATTGACACATCCCATTGGGCACTTTTTAAATTGAATGATGCCCAATTATTCCTATTGCCCGTAACACTTATATAAGAATGAGCTAGAGTGACATAACGCCAAAGGGGTGATACGATTTAAGTACGTTCGGATGAAAAAACGATCATTGTTGTTTTCTATTGTTTTACGGAAATCGAATAAATTTAAATGCTCAGCAAATATTAAAAAATGACTTTTATTCTATTAAAAGTTAAAGTCAAATTATTATAAACTACAAATACATTTACAAGTACCGGTGCAAGCTAAGGAACTATTTTAAGCATTTTATATGTGTTTGAAAGTTATGAAAAACTAAAATACTAAAATCATGATCAAAGAATTACACCGTATCACATTTATCGGGAAATTCCAAGTATCAGTCGTTTGTAGTGCGTCTCTTAGTGCGTTGTTAATATTGCGGGGGAAAAAACAAATTCATTTGTTCTAAATAATCAAGCAAATGACGTCAAAGCGCGAAAAGCCTATTTCGCCAAAACTCTTACTCTAAGGTTTCTTTAAATTTAATAACCGCGCGTTACAAAACTGATAATGTTTTTTTCCCTTCTTAAAAGTATGGTGAGTTTTGTTGCGTAGGGATATTAAAGGCAGTAAAAAGTTAAGATCATACCACTAACTTCCTATTGAAAGTTATTGCAACTATTTAATTTTAAAGTAATAGTATCCTTGTTCAAAACTAAATTATGTTCATGCATTTCGTTTTTAATTCCTATTTTAGCTGGAATCCTGGTTTGCTCAAATCCAAGAAGGATTTAAGATCTGACCCATGGTTGAAAAAGTTCTGAGGGAATTGATTGACCACAAAGATTTGAACATGACAGTTGTCCTGAGCCAAACTTTGGATACCCAGTATAGATTTCATGAGTCTTCTTTTGGAGTACCGTAACAAAGAGATTAATCAACTTTACACTTGAAGTGTCAACAGCACAGTCAGTTAAGTCAGAGGGAGTACTAAATGTCTGTTTTATTGATTTTTACAAAGGTTGTTTTTTAAAATCTACAGACAAAGAGACCATTGAATTACCGGTACTTTTTGAATGGTGGCATTGATATTATTTTTCTATTCTAAAGAAGCTTATTACTAAATCTAATAAAATTAAGTGATGATATTATCCATATATCTAATTTAATCAAAATGCATTTTCAGAAGAAAGTAATGCCGATATGTAAATTGATTTTTTAAAGTGATGTACCCATCCAGTCTGTACTTACAAATTTGCAATTTTTCTTTTCTTTGCTATTGAAGATATTTTTTTGCAGAGTGTATTTCCTAATGTTAAATCAAAGAGTTGTAAAATATATATATTATTATCTTGTTTTATATTGTGTCCTTTGGATTTTAAGTAAAGTTTCGACAAAAAAAAATTAAAAAATAACATTTTTGTACACTACTTTTGTCAAATGTTTAAATTATTCTATGGTATTTTATGGTGTCAGGTATGCTTATTTTATATGTAGACTACTATTATCTTCACTTTATAAGAGATTTCATACATATAGTATGCTATTTATTATTTTTTGTTTAATTTTAAAAATGTGTAAAAAGTGTGAAATAAATTACCACCCCTTGACTATTTTGCTATTTGTCAAATATGTATTGGTCTAAAGTACTTCTTGTTTGCATATTTGTATAGATCTTTGATTCCCTTTTAAATTGATGTATGAATGATGTTTGTGAGTAAATTACATAATTTTTGGTGAATTTTTAAAAATGGGTAATTTTTGTGATTTTTTTTGCCTCCCTTGGTAAAATTTGAAAATTGTACAAAATGCCATCTTTACGACAATAAATTACAAAATTTTGATTTCCTATACTCTTGAAAAAAATTGTGTTTGTTCTCTGTATAGTATTGTGTAAATATTGTAAAGGAAATTAGTGCAGGTGACATACATTTTAAGATAATGACTCATGAATATGGGTCTTTGTCATTTCATAAAAGGTAACTCGAGGAACATTTTTTAAAATAGCATAACTTTCTTAATAATGGTCATAAAGTCATAAATTAAATGTCCACATGCTTAGAATTCTTAGATCTTGCATCTTAAACACTCAAAAGTGTTATTGGTTTAGTTTGAAAATTTGGTTTGGGGTACCTAGTAAAATTAATAAATACAATTGATTGCTTTTTAAATTGTTAATAAAACACACACACACACATTTTTGCTTTGTATACTTTATCTTGAATTTTAAATGCAACGATGCACATTTAACATTATCTTTTTTTATTAAAAAATATAAACTTTACAGCTAATCTTTCAAATGCCAAAAACCAGAATCCTAGGATTAGAGCATCATGGTGTTTTTTTTAAAAAAGCGTTATTTTCTCAAAATCAATCTAAAGTTACTTACCAGGGTTTGCAAACAGACTCCCAACTTTAAACAAAAAATTTAAACAAGTGTTGCAATTAAAATATATTTTAAAATAGTCCCTAACTCTCCGGTCCAGAAAAGACTGTTTTGACACTGAAGAAATTTTTTTTTAATACATCTGTTTTTATTATTTTGAGAAATTCAAATAAAGCCATTGAACCTTATTGAATTGAACTAAAATAAAATTTCCACGCTATTTTACATTCTTATAGTTATAGAATTTTCATAATCTTTACTTAAATTTTCAAGAATCAATTAAAACCAACTAGAAAATTGTACAGAATTACACTTCTATTTCTATGTTTCATTATTCATACTGGTAAATGAAAACTTCTCGAAAAAAATGCTACATCTGTGACTAATTTATTAAAATTTGACTTGGGTCAGGACCTAGTAATTTAAATTATAATTATTATAGTTGGCCCAATGAAATTTGTTTTGGAAAAACATTCAAATTCAAGATAGCTTTTAAAAGGATATCCATCATTTAACAATGAAAGAGGCCATTTACATGGCTTGTATAAGGAAAAATAAAACTCCTAAAAATAAGAATATGCTCAAGTTAAAGAAAGCCGTGTTTCTTGAGATGTCTACCTGTTGTGTAAAAATGAGACCACAAACAAAATTTAACCTATATGTACATACTAGCTGAAAATCCTGGCCTCTCCCTAAAATACGTAAAGGTATTCTTTTTTTTTAGTTTTAAATCACTTGAGAGGCCCCGTGGGAGCCTGGTACAAAAATATATTATAAGAAGGATTGCACAAGAAACACATCAGCTGTTGGTAACATTATTATTTTAAAGCCATAACTATAATATAGAATTGAAAGGTAATTAAAATACAATTGAAGAAATAAAATATTTATTTGAGCAAATCTAGGAAAAGTCAACAATGCACTGTCATTGGGCAAGCCCAGAAAGGAGAGCAGTAAGGATGTGGTACAGATTAGCATAACAGAGATAAACATTCTAAAAACTAAACAAATACTTTTTTTCTTTAAAATTTAAAAATTTATTTGTAAAACTTTTTAGTTTGGAGATGTGTAGGATGAAAAGAAATGAGGGAACAAACAAAATGATTAGTAATTATTAGTATGATGTAAAATACTTATAACAAAATGACATGTGTTGAAAAGTAATGCACAAAAAAGCAGCAAAATATTTTCTTTAAAACACTGCTGTGTTAAATAACTGGTTCAAAAATATGTTTAGCAATGGAGCCTCCTTTGTTTTTATAGGCACTTCAATATTGCTAGTTCCCATATTTAAAATTTGACAAAGAAGCAGATTTAGTACACTTAAAGAATGGAGATTTACTTAGTTACCGGGTATTTTTAAATTTGGCAAGGTATGATCATTAGTTATAGTTATAACAATAAAAGAAAACGATAATAATGTCCACCATAATAAGTAAAATTCCAAGTCAAAAACTTTACAGTTCACAGTAAATACTGGTACTGGTACTGTACATTTTTTCAATTTATTTTTGTGGCGATGGTGTTGATTTACTATGATGAAATCACAAGGCCTGGGATATTTTGTTAGGAGGATAAGGTGGAGACATCAAGTTGTCTCACTCCACACACCTGGATAACCCAAAGGGAACATGTATTTATTGTGTCAATGTTATCCACCTAAGGGACTCCATCTCCAGGTTCGAGTTGAGCGTTGACCATTCTTTTAGATGAGTTACCGTCCAAGTCAAGACCACCAGGTTTTCGGAATGATTCAGTTTAGACCACTCAGCCACCCAATAAAGTTTCTACTGCATAAATAAGAAATGATTGTCTAACAATGGACAAATTTAACAATTGTGAATTGATGTCAATGACAGCTTGATGTAAATTTCTTTGGGTATTAGATAAACCATGAGATAAGTAACTGTTTACATATTGACATATAATTTTAGAAATTGGAAAGTGAGTTCTGTATGAGCAATGATAATGATATGCCAAGATTTTGTTGAATCACAGATAATCCTGCCAAAAAAGATCAAATGCTGATACTGTTAGGTATTACTTCTGGGTCCATATATGTATATGGTTGATTTCTTGCACTGTTTCGACGCTTGATTTCTTGACTGATTCCTTGTAGATCTGTCTTAAACCTCCAGAACAAAATAGAGAAGAGGTGGACTATTAAAGAATGTGATAGGAATAAAATAATTTTACAGCAAACTTACTGGTATTTATTTTGTTTCAAAAGTCAAACCAAACATACTTAGATTTTGGGCCCACATTTGGAAAATAGTAAAAATTTATGTGAGATAAGGTAAAATTAAGTTAATTTCCTGTTACAAAATTGTTATATTCGATTAATCTATCACATTAGAATACAAGGCAATCCTATATCAAACTGTATAATTTATAATAATTGCCTGATCTTGCTTGAAAAATTGCCAGAAAGAGAATATAAATTTCTGAATCATAAAGAAAGTAAAATGTTTTTGTTTTAATATTTTAAAGTAAGGCTGTTTGGAACTAGACTGACCACTTACTCTTCTAAAATTTTAAAAGCATCAGGATCAAATATGTACTGCACTTCAAAGTCTCCCAAACTCTTGGTGCCCTTATTACTTAGTAATTTTGTGACAATCATGATGTTTAATGTTGTGGGTCTGTCTGGCAAGCAGTTGAGAATCTCTCTTTCTGTAGTAACTGTTTTCTAATGAAAGATAGAAGAATATTTTAAAACATTGTTTTTTAATAGGCTTCTTCTGAGTATAATATTATAGAGCGTGTTGGTTTTTCTACAAAGAATACTTACAATACATGTGTTAGTTATTAGTTAATAGCATTTTAGAAAATGACTTATAGAATGTACTTATGTTTTTTTGAATCAAATATAATTCCTACTGTGTTGTTTGGAGGTTTTCCCCTCAGCAGTCCTGGATAGTTAGCAGGAACACCATATTCCTCGTACTGAGGGAAGTTGGCAGAACCATGAGATATGCTGCATGTGAAAATGATGCAGGTGAGGATTTGCTCCAGTTGTTCATGTGTAGTAATTTTACCATTTCCCGGAACTCCCTAAAAATAATAATAGGATTGCTAAGAATATGATGGACATAAAAGATACATATTTATCATTAGCTTACTTATGGATACAAATTTAAAATGATTTACTGAATACTTTTACTTATGAATACAAATTTAACCTTATACTAGTTTTTTTTTAAAGTGTGACACGACATTAGCATAAATTGCATATTCAGTTTGTTTATAAAAAGTGTTTATTAATGGGAGGCTACAGGAGTTCATCCCAACTTAAATATTATGAATTAAATTAATATTGATCAATAAGTATAAGACTTGATAAATAAAAAAAGATTTTTTTTTTACTCTTTATCAACACATCTACAATACACCAGATAGATATTTCTAAATATCTGACTGAAAGTTAAATTTAGGATGTTCCCACCAAAATTCCAACTCCACCGTTTGAAGATTGTCTTGGCTTGACCAGCTCTTCAGCCCAACTTTGTATCTCATTATCTCCTTCTAAGTCATTGGGAGAAGCTGTATCAAACATTGAACATTTGAAATTATAGCAATATAATACCAAGTTGATTTTTTAAAACTATTATTTTATATTAATTTATAAAGCTTAAATAATTTAATAATTAGATGCAAATGCAAAAAATAAGTAATGTCAAATAATACTTTTCACTTGGTTAACACTGTTGGCTCCTTTAAAATTTTTTTTTGATATTTAAAGAAAAAGTATTTTTTGTCTCATAAGAGTAATCTCTTTTCCTCTATGTATTTTATTCTCAAAGAATTTTTAAACAAACCAAGGAACATTCTATGACAAGTAAACTCCCAACTTACGGTAGTAAAGTTCCACATAAGACTTAACATATTTACAAATGGCATCATGCACCAACAGAGCATCATCTCTAAAATGGTAGCCAGGAAGAATAATGCCGCCATCGTCAAGTTTTGGAAACTGAATACAACAAAAAATGAGAGACATCACGTAAGATGAACAAATAAAACTGTTATTTCGTGATTTGATTCATTTGTAAGTTAATTAAGAGAATTCTCGCTAAAATTGATTTAATGGGCACCATGTTATTTTTTCAAATGGACTTAAGCTTAAAAAAACCACTTACTCCTCTTCTCTCCAGATCTTTAGGTAATGTTCCATCTATGTCCATCCTCCATCGTTCATAACTGTTTACAGAAATTTACAATTCTAATTAAATAAACCTGTATTTATTTTTATATTACTTACATGCACAGAGGGGCCATTAGGATTGAGGTCACTCGGTGAGGTAATATCAAGGTGTTTCCTACCCCCTCCCCCCCCGGCTCTGCCTCATCCCCCCCCCCCCCCCAACACTTTTTCAGCCGAATCAGCATCTAGAAACCAAATTATACAGAATCGCTTATAGCAGAGGTGGCCAACCCTTGGGGAGAGGGGGGGGCCCTTGATAATGAGTAAACCTTGCTTAATTAAGGCCTAAACCTGTATAAAAATAAACAACCACTAAATGATATGTTGTATTACATATGTTGTTGTATTTCATGTATTGTTGTACTGCATATATTACTGTGTTGCCTGTATAGATTTAAATATGTTTTCTTAATGCACATCATGAAATGCAAACCAACTATATTAAACTAGTCTAATGTGATATTTGCTTGGTTTTTTTTTTTTTCACACCCCAAGTTTTAAAATCAATTTCTTTGTCATTGTATGAAGTATGAAGACCGAATACTTTTATTTGTGATGAACCAGGCATAAAGAGTGCCACAATATTTGACTTGCCAGGTTTCATGCGGCCTGCGGGTTGGCATCCCTTGCTTAAAGTATTATTTGTTAACTATGTCCTAGAGCAACACAAGCCATGACAAGGGAACATTGAATTTGAGGTTAAAGCGTTTAAAAAATGTAATAAAAATTACTTTTTATTTAATCATTACACTTTACATTAAAACTTTATTTTTCCTCGTTATCAAAGATGCAAATGTATCAATCACTTTATCAAAATCAACATTCTTGACCTCATCCATCACATTTGTCTTAAAAAATTGCTTGAAAAGAAAGCCTGGGCTTTTCCATCATAAAACACAAATAGTTATTTATATGTTTTGATTTTGAAAGCTTCCTCTTCCATAAAGCCACAGACACACATGTAGTGAAAAATGTTTTATTGAGAGGATTTGGAGAGATTCTAAGGAGTCCTATTCAGCTATGAATCTTGAAACTTTAAATATTGAGTGATCTTTGGCTTCATCAAGGTAAACATTTGCTGCTTTCATATATTTCAGTTAAAAATTCACTTTCAGTTAACTAATCATAGTAAGTGGTCAGTTGGGGTAATGACACCAGTAACTCTTCTTCAGTCACAAAAGTGGAGTCAGCTTGAAAAGCCTCAAACATATCTGCTACCTCTTTGTTGACTCTTTATGTGATCTGGAGTTCAGATAGGAAATGATCTATATGCTCAAGTACGACCCTCTTGTTTTCTTTTTGCTAAGTGACTCCGCATCGCTTGGTTGTTTCCCTGACATTTTCTTTACCTTCCATACTTCCATATGAACCACCTACGAGTCTACCTACTCAGTGACACCCTATTCTGGTGTCAAACTATTCTTGTAGCAGCCTTTTCATATGGCACCATGCTCTGTGACACACCTTTCAGGTGGCACCCTGTTCTGTTTGCAACTTACTCTGATGAAACATTTCTCTGCCTGGTGGCACCCTGTTCTGCAGGCAATCTAATCTAGTGGCCCCTGATCTTGTGGCACCTTATTCTGTGGCACCTTGCTCTGTTGATGTCCTGCTCTGGTGGCAAATGTTCTCGTGACACCCTGAAATGATTGCACACTGCTCTCGGATTTAACTAAGTTATGTTATTTAACCGATTTGAGGGTGTCACACTGTGTGGTCTGCCCCCCTAGTGATACACGTTTGTCTTTAAAAAGGGATAAACTTCACTTTTAAGAATTTTTATTGGTTACAGGTATACAGTGATTTTCTGTATAAGAATTAATTGTTTACTCACCTCTTTACTATCAGAGCAAAGAGTCCTTTCTTGCCAAAGTTCATGGTTTTATCAACCCATCCACCATCAGATATTAAAACTTTTAAGCCACGGCTGTCATTTAAACACAAAATATTTCAATAAAAAGCATATAAGTGTTAAAGTTAAGTGTACCATGCACAAGTTATTAGTGATTAAATATTAATACATACATCTTAACATTTTTAGAGGGTGCTTTATACACTGAAATAGCTAATTTATTATCACATTTTTTTTTAACTTGCTAAAAAATACTTGATTAAACAAATTATTGTTTTCAAATACATTTTAACAAATTATTTGCCAATCAGGGCTGTATTAAATTTAAATATACCAAATTACAGTACTAGTAAATCTATTATCATAAGCATAAGATTAAGAAGTAGAAGTTAAACAAAGAAGATGAGCAAAAAAGAGATATGTTTGTGCATTACTATTACTATGACATAGTCTATGTCAAATGTTTTTGTTTTGTGCATAACAAGCTACATGTTTATTATATTTATATTCAGAAACAAAAACTACAACTGACTACAACAAGAGAAAATAACTCTTTTGAGACTATATTTTTGTTTCACTTTAAAATTTAAAAAAAAAATAATTGAAATGTTAGAAATTGTTTGGTTGCACATTCTTTTGTTAAAATAATTGTCATCTGATTTATAAATGAAGGTTTCAGTCTCCACTATTTCTTTGTATAATATCATTGAAAGGAAAGTTTTAACATATAATGATATAGTAAATGCAACAAGAAGCAAGAATTCAGCCTACCTGTTGATTGCCAAAATATATAAGAAATGAGGTGCTAGAAGTTTAAAGATGGGATGTGACTGAGAAAGGTTGCGATGTGTTGCAATTGTAATACCCTCCATTAACAAGTGCGTCATTCCTGGAAAATTCAGATACAATTTATAGAAAAATATTAAACATCTTCTTTTTAAAAAAATTACAATTCAAGAAGGAAACGAAATATAATTAAATATAATGAAATTATATTATCAAAGTGAGTGCTATATATTTTATTTTTACAGATTGAAACAAACGACTGTTTAAAAAAAAACTTGCCAGCTTGTCTGACCAACTTTACATATTTTATGTAAAATTTAAAATTTTATCGTCAATTATATTTCCATGAAACCTAAAGTTTTGAGGCTGCTAAAATATTAATACAACTAATATTTTTTTTAAATATTAAAATGATTATTTATTTAATTATACATATTCATACTGGGCAGACACTACAATAACATAATAAACGCATTAATGAAGATGCCTCAGTTTGAGCTGGTTTAGATGAATATAACTCAAACTCAAAGACAAGGTATGTGGTATAGCACAAAAGAGACCTACATCAAAAAAGACAACATCAAAATAAACAGCCACAACTATAAGAGAGCTACCATCCATCCGCTTAATAAAATGATGGATGGGAAAGAAAAGATAACGGGCAACATTCGTCAAAAGCTACGAGGAAGCAGAGACTTCTCCAAGAGGAACAAAAACAAAAAAAACATATACATCAATATACTAGGCCAGAAAGGTACTAATGTATGCAAATTATACATGGATACTGACAAAGAAAGCCAAAAACTTGCTCAATACATGGGTAATCCTCAGAAAACTATATCGTCCAGTGTTGGATAATAATGGTTAGAGAATTCGTAAAAAAAAAGAAGAAAAAAAAGAAAAGAGTTTCAAAAAGGCAGGTTGCACTGGACAGGACAACTCGAGAGGATTACGGTTTGTAGAGTACCCGGTAGCAAAAACGAACTGCAGGCAGAAAGCTAGGGGCAGACGGTTCACCGGTCGATCAAGAGCGGGATTGACTGATGATTTGAAGGATATACATTATATGTGGTTGTGCGCATGGCGATGAAAAGACACGAATCAATTGAAATAAAAGGATGTGTGTAGGCAGGCCAGAACCCTTGGTGGGCTGTAGTGCCACTGATGATAGATATACATTCATAACATTACAGCTGAGTTCAGAAGTAGAGAAAGATGCCCCGACCCAAGATTGGATGTTTTCAATTGAATTCAAAAATAAAAACATTTCATTTCTCACCTAAATGTGTCAATGCTTGGTGGTGGGCTGCATCTGCATTATTGTACCACATCTTGACCAAGGCCCATGTCAAGGGGTGAATATCAGGGGTGAATATCTGTTAAGAAAATAGGTCAGATTAGCAATACTGTTTCTTTAACATTTTTGAATATTTTAAGAACAAAACATGGTATTAAATAAATGTCAAGTTACGAAATGGGGTGGTGACATCTGGTCCAGTAGCTCATGATGACACATGGTGATTCCTCTGGCAGGATCTCTCGGTGACACCTGGTGCATTATCTCATGGGACACTCCTTAACCCCATATATACAATACAAAGCCCTTAACATAATTTTTTAAAATATTTATGGTCAGCCATTTTGGTGCCACCTTGAGGAGTCTGTGCCTTTTGCATCCACTTGCTAATGAGTAAGGAGCAATTGAAATGAATAAGTTTATGTTTTAAAGGGATAATTGAAGACTCTTCATGTGCTGATTCAGAAATACAATAATGTGAAACAAAATGAGTCAGGTGTCATGTTTAGCCATTGTTTAACACTGGCATCGTGAAGAATGTAGACTTTAAAACTCAATAATCATTATCAAGTTACACATTTTTCCTATCTGTAATATCATGTATTCACATTTTTTTGGCGTATAATTCCATTAAGTAATAAATAATAATAATAATAATAATAAACGCAGCTTACAGGATTTTCTGGTCCTGGCTCCTGGAACAATTGTATGGCCACTGGCATCAATTGATTTTCAGCATTTACAAAGAATAGACCAATCGGACTGCAGAGCTGTGAAAAAAAAGGTTTATGGCCAAATTGAAACACTAAACAGCTCCGCCTCTGGCTTTTCTTACTATTATTGAAAAAAGCTTATTTTAAACAGTTTAGATACAGAA
Source organism: Lymnaea stagnalis (assembly GCA_964033795.1). Classification (NCBI taxonomy): domain Eukaryota; kingdom Metazoa; phylum Mollusca; class Gastropoda; family Lymnaeidae; genus Lymnaea; species Lymnaea stagnalis. The sequence goes on along the minus strand of CAXITT010000234.1, from coordinate 891,757 downwards.
TTTTAAACAAATTAATCGTATGCCCCCCCTCTCTCTCTCTCTCTCTCTCTCTCTCTCTCTCTCTCTCTCTCTCTCTCTCTCTCTCTCTCTCTCTCTCTCTCTCTCTCTCTCTCTCTCTCTCTCTCTCTCTCTCTCTCTCTCTCTCTGTAAAACAAAGAATTATTGATTGTGGCGAATATTCCAGACTCTTGAGCAGTGGTTCTCAACCTTCTTATGGCCGAGACCCTTTAATACAGTTCATCGTGTTGTGGCGACCCCAGCCACAAAATTATTTTCGGTTATACTTCATAACTATAGAGCATATGTGTTTTCAGAGCGTCTTAGGCGACCCTGGGAAAAGGGTCGTGCGACCCCCAAAGGGGTCGCGACCCACAGGTTGAGAACCGCTGCTCTAGAGAATGGTAATAAAAATTTGCAAGGAGATTTCTGAACTTTGTTTTTAAAGCGTCTTTCCTTATTTTGAAAGATTTGTGTTCATGAAATGGCGTTCCTTAGCTCAACTGCTTTTAATGGTCTGACGAAGGCCTACTGCACAGGATCACATTACCATTATACTATGAAAACAAGTAGAGTTTTACTGTTTATCTTATGAGTCAATATTTTTCTGACAGATAGCTGTAATACAAGCCCAAATACACGCTGATAATGCAGGCTGTAATATAAGTTGTAATGCAAGCTGTAATATAAGTTGTAATGCAAGCTGTAATATAAGTTGTAATGCAAGCTGTAATATAAGTTGTAATGCAAGCTGTAATATAAGTTGTAATGCAAGCTGTATTATAAGTTGTAATGCAAGCTGTAATACTTTTGACTAAATATGAGTTATTGTCGTTTTCTTCTTTTCTTTTTTCTTGTCGTTTAAAATGTGTATCTGATATGCCAAACAGTTTCCTGACCACAAAATCCTTTTTAACAGGCAGGCCGTCCAAAATTTCTAGATCACATATAAACAGTCTCTTTCTACTGATGGCCTCAGCTATAGTCAGTCCACCAAGTAAAGTTCCCAGAAGCTCGTCTCTTACAGGAAACCTGGCAATGGAATTGTATTATTTGTAGATAAACCATTGACTGCAGACATTTTTTTTAAATGGTGGTGTGTGTGTGTGTGGGGGGGGGGGGTTAAAATTGCAGAACATCAACACCTACAGAAAAGTTGGGGGGGGGGGGGGNGGAGTGTAGTTGAGTGAAACGTTCGAATTAATGATTTGATTGAAGTCGACAGCTCATGTCAAACTATTCAACCAGATTGCGTGTTCGATATGAATAAGAACGAATAAAATGGTCATGAAACGCATAAGATTTTCAGCGATTCTCATTCTGACGCCTGATCCGTGCGAAGGAAGTGGTCAAGGGGGCTCTGCACCTAGGGGCGCCTAAATTGTCTTAGATAAATAGGACTTTAATAGTAAATTAAACAATAAAATTCGATGTACTTCACAACGTCAACAGGCGCTAACAATCGTCCACCCAGGGCGGCATTTTTTTAAATAATTATTGATTGGCACCATTTTGAGGCTTTTCCGCTCTTCATGGTGTCGCTTTTTCTCGTCTTTGCCCTGTCTAACACCACATGATTTTTAATACAATCTCAGGTCCCGGCTCCTTTACATTTCGCTAACACCGCTTTCAATTTACTTTGCATGCGACTTTTAGGTTTACGACCCACGAATAAACTAAACAGTATACAAGATTATAAGTGGGATAGCACTAAGCTTATAGAAGTAGTATCCGAGGACCAATTCATTTGCTGCCCGCGGATAATACTTCTAAACTAAGTGATATTTTTAAAAATTTTATTCTGTTTTTCTGTTGTTTTGTTCGCTGACGAGGGCTTCGTGCCGACTCGTTCGTTGTTTTGTTCCGCTCCTTTTTTAAGGTTTAACCCTACTTTGGTTTAATCATTTGACATTTAACTCTCTAAACGAGTTCAAAAGTGATTTCGGCTCTTGCGCTTCATAGTGGCCGCTGTCGCCTGCTGAAGAAAACCAGCAGTAATCACTTCTAAATGTTGGAATCGCAGTGGCCTTGATACATTGTTTCCAAGGTGAAGT
>CAXITT010000234.1:853021-884304 GCA_964033795.1 Lymnaea stagnalis | reverse complement strand
TAGTGAGGGAAGTAGTGAGGGAAGTAGTGAGGGAAGTAGTGAGGGAAGTAGTGAGGGAAGTAGTGAGGGAAGTAGTGAGGGAAGTAGTGAGGGAAGTAGTGAGGGAAGTAGTGAGGGAAGTAGTGAGGGAAATAGTGAGGGAAGTAGTGAGGGGGTAGTTAAATGGTAGTGAGAAGGTAATGAAAGGGTATTGAGAAGAGAGTGAGGGGGTATTAGAGGATAGTGAGGGGTTATTTAGAATCATAGTGAGGGGGTAGTAATTTGGGGGAGGGGGTAATCTCTTTTTTCAATCTTTAAGAAAATGTTATTGACGATCATTATAATCAGTAAATTTTTTGTTTAAAATATGAGTCGACTGTTTTCTGCTACACAAGTCTGACGAACATCTTCTTCCCGCTACACAAGTCTGACGAACGTCTTCTTCCCCACCCACCCACACCCCCAGCCACAGTCCCCGCGACACGTTCACTGTACATCACTTTAAAAAAGAAAAAAAAAGGAAAAAAAAAAACAACACTTACCTGTACGGGACCACCAGGCACCTTCTGATCAAACTGATAAGTCTTTCTTTTCGCGGCTAATTCCATCTCCCTTTGGTCCTTGTGCTCCTCCTTCTGCGGCAAGGACGTGTCCAGGTGATTGACGTGATAATGAAACTTGGCTTTGATCCATCGAAATATTGGAAACACGAACTTCTCTCTGCTGACCTTGTTCTCTATTTCTATCCTGTCCACGAACCAGTAGCCCCCGAACCAAGACCTGTTCCTCCAGAGTTCGATTTTTACGAGTTTACCGCCAGGATTCAAATGACCGATTTCCGTTTCTGACATTTCAAAGCTGTCCCCACGGCCCCGCTCGAAATCGTTTCTCCGGCGATTGTCCAGCGTCTTGGTCGGCGATGCGTTGCCGAACTCGTCGTGCAGGATGATCCTGACCTTGGCGTCAGTGCCGGCGTGGAGTCGGTCACCGGTGTAAACTGTGATCGAGTAACGCGGTGCTGCCATGTTCACAGTCGAAAAAACCTTCTGGTGTAGAAGCTTGATTCGGGCCAAGTGGTGTGCTCTGCTATTTCAAAATATTCATGTCAACACTCCAGCTCACCTGCACGTGTATTCCAAAAGTATCCGTTAAAATTTCATAACTCATCATGGCCACTTTTCGGGTTTCGGACCCATTTTTACTACTACACTGTGAACTTAACAAAAAGTCTTGATTTTTGTTCTTCCTATTTTTAGAATAAATATCAAAATATACTATTTATAATCAGTATCATATACTTGATTTTAGTCCAATGGATGTTTCAACGGTTCATTTTGATATGTTTATTTTTTATGTTTTTTTTTTTTTTTTAAAAATATTCATTGTGTTCATTATAACTCAAACCGTTTTTAACAAAATTCATGTCGATAGAATTAGAACTTGAGCTCAAGGATTACCTACTTTGACATTTCTTTTTTTACTTTTAAAACTAAAACATTCCTATGAAACAAAGAAGAGAGAAATATAATGCAAAGGTTTTAAGTTTTTTGTTTGTTTTTTAAACGCTTAATAGATTCAACGCGAATGGATTCTCAAAATTTTGGAATCGTGTACCACTTAAATTAACCATTGAAAATATATTTAACATCCTGCATAAATTGTGAAATCTTTAATGCATATCTGTATATGTATTTGAATGTTTGTTAAGTCTCTGTTTAAATGCAATATAAGGGGTGCATGTACCACAGTTAGAGAAATGCTTATTTCAAAAATAATTATTTCCAAGTAAAGTTTAAGATAAGTTTCATTTTACGCTTAAAGAACTGGAGCAGCGTGCACTGCAATATATTGACTGCGATGTAGTGACTGCATTGTAGTGACTGCGATGCAGAGACTGCAATGTAGTGACTGCGATGTAGAGACTGCAATGTAGTGACTGCAATGTAGTGACTGCAATGAAGTGACTGCAATATAGTGACTGCAATGTAGCGACTGCAATATAGTGACTGCAATGAAGTGACTGCAATATAGTGACTGCCATGTAGTGACTGCAATATAGTGACTGCAAATGCACATAGGGCTGCTCCATAAGAGTAGAATGTACTGCAATGTAAGTGACAGCAAGGACACAAAGCAACATAGGGCTGCTCCATAAGAGTAGAATGTACAGCAATGTAAGTGACAGCAAGGACACAAAGCAACATAGGGCTGCTCCATAAGAGTAGAATGTACAGCAATGTAAGTGACAGCAAGGACACAAAGGAACATGGGCTCCTCCATAAGAGTAGAATGTACTGCAATGTAAGTGACAGCAAGGACACAAAGGAACATAGGGCTGCTCCATAAGAGTAGAATGTACAGCAATGTAAGTGACAGCAAGGACACAAAGCAACATAGGGCTGCTCCATAAGAGTAGAATGTACAGCAATGTAAGTGACAGCAAGGACACAAAGCAACATAGGGCTGCTCCATAAGAGTAGAATGTACAGCAATGTAAGTGACAGCAAGGACACAAAGCAACATAGGGCTGCTCCATAAGAGTAGAATGTACAGCAATGTAAGTGACAGCAAGGACACAAAGCAACATAGGGCTGCTCCATAAGAGTAGAATGTACAGCAATGTAAGTGACAGCAAGGACACAAAGCAACATAGGGCTGCTCCATAAGAGTAGAATGTACAGCAATGTAAGTGACAGCAAGGACACAAAGCAACATAGGGCTGCTCCATAAGAGTAGAATGTACAGCAATGTAAGTGACAGCAAGGACACAAAGCAACATAGGGCTGCTCCATAAGAGTAGAATGTACAGCAATGTAAGTGACAGCAAGGACACAAAGCAACATAGGGCTGCTCCATAAGAGTAGAATGTACAGCAATGTAAGTGACAGCAAGGACACAAAGCAACATAGGGCTGCTCCATAAGAGTAGAATGTACAGCAATGTAAGTGACAGCAAGGACACAAAGCAACATAGGGCTGCTCCATAAGAGTAGAATGTACAGCAATGTAAGTGACAGCAAGGACACAAAGGAACATGGGCTCCTCCATAAGAGTAGAATGTACTGCAATGTAAGTGACAGCAAGGACACAAAGGAACATAGGGCTGCTCCATAAGAGTAGAATGTACAGCAATGTAAGTGACAGCAAGGACACAAAGCAACATAGGGCTGCTCCATAAGAGTAGAATGTACTGCAATGTAAGTGACAGCAAGGACACAAAGGAACATGGGCTCCTCCATAAGAGTAGAATGTACTGCAATGTAAGTGACAGCAAGGACACAAAGGAACATAGGGCTGCTCCATAAGAGTAGAATGTACAGCAATGTAAGTGACAGCAAGGACACAAAGCAACATAGGGCTGCTCCATAAGAGTAGAATGTACTGCAATGTAAGTGACAGCAAGGACACAAAGCAACATAGGGCTGCTCCATAAGAGTAGAATGTACAGCAATGTAAGTGACAGCAAGGACACAAAGGAACATGGGCTCCTCCATAAGAGTAGAATGTACAGCAATGTAAGTGACAGCAAGGACACAAAGCAACATAGGGCTGCTCCATAAGAGTAGAATGTACAGCAATGTAAGTGACAGCAAGGACACAAAGCAACATAGGGCTGCTCCATAAGAGTAGAATGTACAGCAATGTAAGTGACAGCAAGGACACAAAGCAACATAGGGCTGCTCCATAAGAGTAGAATGTACAGCAATGTAAGTGACAGCAAGGACACAAAGCAACATAGGGCTGCTCCATAAGAGTAGAATGTACAGCAATGTAAGTGACAGCAAGGACACAAAGCAACATAGGGCTGCTCCATAAGAGTAGAATGTACAGCAATGTAAGTGACAGCAAGGACACAAAGCAACATAGGGCTGCTCCATAAGAGTAGAATGTACAGCAATGTAAGTGACAGCAAGGACACAAAGCAACATAGGGCTGCTCCATAAGAGTAGAATGTACAGCAATGTAAGTGACAGCAAGGACACAAAGCAACATAGGGCTGCTCCATAAGAGTAGAATGTACAGCAATGTAAGTGACAGCAAGGACACAAAGCAACATAGGGCTGCTCCATAAGAGTAGAATGTACAGCAATGTAAGTGACAGCAAGGACACAAAGCAACATAGGGCTGCTCCATAAGAGTAGAATGTACAGCAATGTAAGTGACAGCAAGGACACAAAGCAACATAGGGCTGCTCCATAAGAGTAGAATGTACAGCAATGTAAGTGACAGCAAGGACACAAAGCAACATAGGGCTGCTCCATAAGAGTAGAATGTACAGCAATGTAAGTGACAGCAAGGACACAAAGCAACATAGGGCTGCTCCATAAGAGTAGAATGTACAGCAATGTAAGTGACAGCAAGGACACAAAGGAACATGGGCTCCTCCATAAGAGTAGAATGTACAGCAATGTAAGTGACAGCAAGGACACAAAGCAACATAGGGCTGCTCCATAAGAGTAGAATGTACAGCAATGTAAGTGACAGCAAGGACACAAAGGAACATGGGCTCCTCCATAAGAGTAGAATGTACAGCAATGTAAGTGACAGCAAGGACACAAAAGAACATGGGCTCCTCCATAAGAGTAGAATGTACAGCAATGTAAGTGACAGCAAGGACACAAAGGAACAAAGGGCTGCTCCATAAGAACCATATTTTTTTTTCATTAAGAAAATGAAAAGAATCAATGAAGATGTTTTTTCAATACTTCATTCTTGGCCCAGCCACTTTTTTTTAAATTATAGGGGTATATAGTTACGTCACTCGTTAAAGCCAAAATAAGAATAAGCCGTATCGTTATTTTTAGCCTGTGTTATAGTGTACACAGTGACAGCTGTGTGTAAGCTGAACATTTGCTTAGTCACCACCAAAAAGAAAAGAAGAAAGTATCATATTATCGATCTGAGCTCAACACATGTCATGTCATTCGCTGGGCCTAAATGCCTTTTGTTTAGGTCTGGATGTCAAAATGTCGCACACACTAGATCAGAGCTCCGCAGCCGGTGTGCGCACTGTTAGTATGTCGTAGGTTGATGTCAGGTGTGCCGCGCAAAATATCTCCAAGAGGAAGAAAATCGCAAGATCTGAAGGTACATAATAAACATGGCGGACAAGCTGTCAAAAGCTTCAATAGCAGCAATGTGTCCAAAAAGGAGAGCTAATATAGAACGATGCACTGCACAATAATACCTTTGGCTTTCACCAATACAAGCAATTATAACTTATGTTATGTTATTTAGTTTGTTAATTGAGCATGTTTTTACTTGTGGTGTGCAGCCTGTGGAAAGACCCTGCGTGTGCCTAGAGCAGGGGTCTCAAACTCAAATCATCCGGGGGCTGCAGGCAGTAGAGTCTGAGTGAGACTGGACCGCACCAAGTATTTCACAAAAAAAGCGATTACAGATTCCATAAATTACAACTGTTACAACTGTTACAACTGTTACAACTGTTACAACTGTTACAACTGTTACAACTGTTACAACTGTTACAACTGTTACAACTGTTACAACTGTTACAACTGTTACAACTGTTACAACTGTTTCAACTGTTACAACTGTTACAACTATTACAACTGTTACAACTGTTTCAACTGTTACAACTGTTACAACTGTTAACCTTTATTAATAGCTGATAAAAAACATTCAGGGTTCTCAAGAGCTAGGCTTCACTTTCTTCCTTCAATTCCATGTTGCCCATTTGGCTTGACTGAGGTAGCACCTGAGACCCTCAGTATAGATTGAAAATATTCATCAGTACGTTTGACCCTGAACTTTGACATGTTCATAGTGGACTTGTTCATAGCTTTTCTCACTGATAGGTATGCCCAAAAAAGGCACATGATCCGCTTGAAAAACCTTGAAATCACTGGGATGGTGAAAGGCAATGCTCTCATAAATTGTCCATGCTTGTATGTTTTACCATTTACCCCACTGAACTTAGCCTTGAGTTCAAATTACACTGTCGATCAATCAGCTCCATTTGAAGCGAAGGAGGTGGGGGCATCTTCCACATTGAAGGAGACAGATTTAAAAAAATTGTGAAAAATGGCTCTGTGTGCTATGAAGTCTGCAAAAAAAGTGTGATCAAATTATTCATGTACCTTTGCATTGGCATCAGTATACTTACTACTGAATGGTGTGTACGAGTACATGATTATTTTGCACGTTGTGAAATGGCAGAGGTTTCTATCAGAGCCTGAACCCAGGTTTTGCTCAGAATGCCCTGACATTGTCATAGGCAACACTGACAAAAGGGCGACTTTTAAAATTATTTTTGTGGTGGTGGAAATTAATTCTATGAAATATTTAATGTCTTTGTGTTGTTAATTTTTTAATGGGTTTTGGGGTGCCTCCACCCCCACCCCTTTCTAACAATTTTAACAGCTTTTTATAGCCGCTGTAACTGTTATGGTTTACTTTATTAATTAATAAGTTTACCAAAAGTGTTTACTTTGTTAGCTAATCAGTTTACCAATATTGTTTACTTTGTAAACTAATAAGTTTACCAAAATTGTTTACTTTGTTAACTAATAAGTTTACCAATATTGTTTACTTTGTTAACTAGTAAGTTTACCAAAATTGTTTACTTTGTTAACTAATATGTTTAACAATTTTGCTAACGTATTTAGTAACTATGTTCGACGAAGAACCAGATAAAGACCTCATTTTTATGATTTTAACATTTGAAATTTTGTGAACAGAGTGATGGGCGGTGTATTAGGTTTTCTTCATATAGGCCTAGCCAAGAAACAAAATAGCTGTATTTGAGAGATGGAATGTGTTGTGTTTTGTATTTGAGGGAGGGCATGTGTTGTGCTTTGTATTTGAGGGCTGGAATATGTTGTGCTTTGTATTTTAGAGATGTAATGTGTTGTGTTTTGTATTTGAGACATGTGTTTTCTTTGTATTTGAGAGATGTAATGTCTTGTGCTTTGTATTTAAGAGCTGGAATGTGTTGTGTTTTGTATTTGAAAGATGGAATGTGTTGTGTTCGTATTTGAGAGATGGAATGTGTTGTGCTTTGTATTTGAGAGATGTAATGTGTTGTGCTTTGTATTTGAAAGATGGAATGTGTTGTGCCTTGTATTTGAAAGATGGAATGTGCTGTGCCTTGTATTTGAGAGATGGAATGTGTTGCGCTTTGTATTTGAGAGATGGAATGTGCTGTGTTTTGTTCAAAGACTGAAAATTATAAAATATTAAATGGATTTTTTTTTTAAAAAGAAGTCACTCGTAGAGTGGAGTGTGGGTTTGAATGGAAATGATAATATAGAAATAGCACTAATAATAGTAGTATGTTTTTGTTTTTCAAAAAAATGAAGAAAATACTTACAAATATGCCGATGGCACAAGCCGTGTTTGAACTATCGACGATTTTACCTTGCTCTCGCTGAGCATCGCTAGCTTCACACTGGCAGAGTTGTTCAAAACCTTTGAAAGGCCAATAGTGAGCAACGCATTAAAAAAAAAAAACAATATTTAAATAGTAGGCCAAAGTATTAGGCAGTGGCGTTGGCCTCTGAGCCAGACAGTGGCGTTGACCTCTGAGCCAGACAGTGGCGTTGACCTCTGAGCCAGACAGTGGCGTTGACCTCTGAGCCAGACAGTGGCTTTGACCTCTGAGCCAGACAGTGGCGTTGACCTCTGAGCCAGAGCTATACATGTATCTAGTTTTGTCTTAATTTTTAATCATTCGCCGGTTAAAGCATAGCTCCTAAGAATCACTTGAAGATTATGTAAATGCCACGCTGTTCTTTCTCTTTCCAGGCTTTGTGTTTTGAAGGGTTGGTCATGAGCAGAGTATTAGCACTATTATGATAAGTTTTGGAAGTTGAAGACTGGGTATGGACGCACCGATGACGACTTTCGCGTCCATATTTTAAGAGCGTCAACTCACAGAGCTGTGGCATAGGGGCCGGCAACATTTTTGGGGTAATATTTTGCAATGGTAGGATGTCGAAGCTATTCAGCAAACGTTCAAGTCTATTTGCCGACAGTGGCAGTGTTGACGTTTGGTAGGTCTGGCATAACCAAGGCAACAGATCAAACGTAGAACGTCTAAGGCAAGGGTATCAGAATCCTCTTTCCTAGACCACTGCCAGCAACCAGATATTATAGAAATAAAGGGACACGCGACTCACATTTAATAGAAATAAAGTAACATGCGACCCCCATTTTATAGAAGCAAAGTGACACGTCACTCCCATTTTATAGAAGCAAACTGACACGTGACTCCCATTTTATAGAAATAAAGTGACACGCGACTCCCATTTTATAATAATAAAGCGATACACGACTCCCATTTTATAGAAACCAATTGTCTCGTGAACTCGATCCCATCATATTAATATAATTTGATACAGTAAGAAAGACGATTATAAATTAAATATAGTAGCCTATGATGATATTATTCACATTTTTTTCTCCAAGAAGCTGATTAAAATGAACATTCTTTTTTTGAGGGAAGAATTATTTTTAATTTTTATCGTTTCAGCTGGCGACCAAACCAGTAGGACACTATAAAAAAATATAAAAAATTAAAAAACAATGTTAAAAAATGTAGGCGTATTATATGAATGTTAGCCAAACAATAAAAATAATGAAAGTAATAATGAAAAAAAAATGTAAAAAGGTATGTTTCTTATGACTTATAGACTAATAACAACAGAGTTTTATAATAAATTATTTTTAAAATTATAGATCTCTATTGTTTCTGATGAACTTCAAGGATTTCTTTAATTTGCTGCGGAGAGTGGTCCAAAAAATTGATTTAATCTAAAGAAGGTAACATGCTCCCCCCATCTCCCTCCTCCCACCCCCCCCCCAATACACAACACAAAAAATAAAAAATAAATCTCTTTATAAATTTAAATAATTTTAAAAAAATATTGGGAACTAAATTATAATAAAGCGAATTTAGCATTTTATTTGTAATGACTGTAAACAACTTCCGCTGGCCTTTGGTCTTTGAACTTTTACAGTATTTACACCTTTCCTTTATGAGACTATGACTGAATGACAAGTTGTAGTTTGAACGCTGTTTGAATTTATAGCAGTTTCAATAAAAGACTACGAATCACTGCAAAAATGACAGATAAGGAATTAAGGGAAGGTATTCATAGTAGACTATAGCTTATTAAGCATATTGCTATTATATTATTATTTTTGGTAAGCCTAATCCAATTCTAATCTAAGGCCACTAAGGGCAGTAAGCCTGAGTAAGGGGCTAAGTCTAAGTTGTAGTTGTAGCCTAAGCATTTTTGTAATATTTAATTATTAACTCTCTGTACCCATCGAAACTGTCTTTCTTTATCTAGTTTTAACTTCTTTAAATTTTATTCCATTTAAATCAAATCATTTATTAAACAATACCGAGGCTGAGTAGCATTGTATTAGTATTATGATTATGTAAATTAATATGAATATGTGTTGGCCTGTGGGGGGAGGGGCCATGGGGGGAACTTGATTCCTGTTGCCAACATCAGGAGGTGCCAAAATCGTTTTTTTAGCATCTTGATATTAAATTTAACAAGAAAATTCCACGTACTTCACACTGTCACAGGGCACATAACTTTATCATATTTTTTTATATTTTCATATTTTTTACTGGTGGGTGTGCCCCAGGGTCCATAACTTTATCATAAATTTTCATATTTTTTACTGGTGGGTGTGCCCCAGGGCCCTTAACTTTATCATAAATTTTCATATTTTTTACTGGTAGGTGTGCCCCAGGGCCCAGTTTGCAATCTTTTCTTTTGAGGGGAGGCATTTTCAGCCTTCGCCCCAGGCACCATTTTTCCTCAGCGTGGCCCTGGACCTAATCAAGACCTAGACTTACCATTACTAACTTGTTTAAGTTTAATAGTATTAAAGCAGACGTAGGCCAGGCTACACAATAATAGTAATTATTGAACCATGGCTAAATGGCTCTGCAAACATTTTTGAGTGAATATATCATATTAAAAATGTAGGTGCCATAGGCAGGGGTTTTGAAAATATTTAAGCATCAGGAAGGGGCAGATTGAAAAAGATAATAAGCACATTGTTAGTTGGAATGATATTTTTCTTCTGATGCTTAAAATTGAGAAATGAAAATAAATGGGTATATTCATTATTATTATTTTGGTCTCAATTTGTACTGTTTTACCAGTACAATAATGTTTTTTTAAACTTTTTGATTGAGTACATCTGATTTCCAGGCATAAATAAATAAAACAAAAATATATATAATTCATCCAAATAAGTATAAAGAAAATATTTTTACAAATGAATTCCCCATACTTAAGTATTTGTTGTTCCTAAAGAATTTAATGTCCTTGTTTTATTTTTAAAATATTAAAATGTTGTGTTTTTTTAAATTTGAAAATAATTGTCACCTCATACAATAAGCATGCAGATACAGTGCCGAAGCAGTGCATTTAAATAGCTGATAAATTAAACATGATCTTGAAAAATTTACATTTAAGTGGGATGGCAATATAATTATTTTTTTTTTTAATATGATAGGGGCCACCATTCATAAATAACATTAGACCATCACAAATTTGTTAAATAATTTAGACACCCTCATAACATATCATCACTAATTCTTAAAACTAGCATTAGACCCTAAGACATGTGTCAACATCTATGGATGGCTTCATGAGAAGAGATGCATCTATTCATTCAAAGAGTCACTTGTGGCTTTGGATCTGCAGGCACCTGGTGCATTAGGCTTTAATAATAACTATTATCTAGGCCCAGGTCTATTAATTATTGATAAAAAATAAAAAGTTGACTAATTTTTTTAATTAGTATTGGGCAAATCTTAATCTATTATTGTGTTTCCACACAAATAGTATTACTCCATAATGTGTGTAAGCCTATTCAGTAGTAATAATCTTTGAATAAATTAAGTTTCAGGCCTCCATCATACTTTTATTACATATTGTGGGCCCCAATAACAACAACAAAAAACTGCCCTCAACAGAAGTCTATGGAATTATCTTAAAATGTTTAGACTTTAAGAGAAAAGTAATTAAATGTTTATTACCTAACAACTCTGAAGCATTGGCTGTGTACCTAACTTTATTTAAGGTGTCAACAAAAGCCTTGGTAGCTGGATCACAAAACTTGAGTGTGGGGGGGATGTTGAAAAGCAGCATTTCTTTAAGAAAAGATTTGTTGACAGTTTAAGAGTGGCTCCAATAGCAACCCACACAGACAAAGCCAATGAACAACACTATGAAGTCCCAACCGAATTTTTTCTTCAGGTAATTAAATGTTTCTTAGAATGTGTTGTCTTCAGAAAGATTCAGAATAGGGATGTATGTAGAAATGGGTCAGTGTTTTCACTTTCCACTCAATATTTCATGGTATTTTGTATTTGTAATACAGTGTGTTTTTTTGGAGGTTTTATTAGATTTCGCTGCACTGTTTAAAAAGCATTTGCAATAAGCTAGTTGTGTGTTGTTGTTTTTTTGTAAAAGGGTGGTTGAGGGGGGGGGGGGGAGTACAGAAATGTTTTGATTTTTTTTTATTTGTTCTAGAAAGCACTTAACAAGTAAAAAAAATGTCTCTTTCATCTCACAATAATTTTCATTAAAGTCCATTGCTTATCGTTTAACACATGACCTTAGGCAAAGAAAAATTATTTTATCATTAGCCACCACTATGTATAAATGAGCTGCTTAAAAAAAGAAAAAAAATTCCTATTTGGTGAACTACCCAATCCCTCAGCAACTTATACTTGTAATTTTTATTAGATTTGTTTACCTCAAAATATCTTTCTGCATATTGTGTTTTGAATTTCCTTAATTAAAATTTTTGCTTTCATTAGTCTAAACAAAATTTTCTGTTGACAGGCTTTGGGAAAGAGACTTAAATACAGTGGGTGTGTCTGGCCTGAGGGAGTTACCACTCTTGATGAGGGTATGTTAAATAATAGATATGTTCATTTACATTAAATATAAATAAATCATCTGCTTGAAATAAACTTTAAAAAAAAAAAGAAACTAGTATTAACTCTCTTTTAAAACTCTAATCTGAATTTTAGTTTCATTTTGCATATGTCTGTTAGATTTTTTTCCTCCTTCAAAACTGACTTGGTGATTCCGCTCTTTAATTCTCCAGCGGAAGATGCCACACTGGCACTGTACTGTGAGAGGGCTAAGCTTGAAGATGGTCATTCTGTTATGGTAATATTAATATCACTGATAGTGTGAATCACTCTTTTATACAAATGTGGCATACCTACCAGTAACTTATAACATTAGGACAGAATGTGTAGTGTGCTGATACAGGGAACAATTTTATATTTTTCGTACTGTGGGGAAAATACTTCCTAGATCATTTACCCATTTTAAAGTGAATAAACAAGCAAATACCTTTGTAGAAATTAAAAAATGTTGATGTAATTTAACTTACTCAAATAATTCTCTCTCCAAAAACGTATTTTTGTGCTACTGGAACACATCAATTTTAAAATGGATAATTAGATTGCGAGATCAACCATGTTTTTATTTTAAAAGATATATACATTTGTGCTTTTATGAAATTAGCTCAAAATTAATGTGTTATATTTTTTGAACATTTCAAAATTCATATATATATATATATTTTATATATATATATATATATATATATATATATTAATATATTTGCAATCTTCCAATAGCTTTAAAAATGTATTTCTGGGTTTATAAAGGTAGTTATGGAGCTTGAGAATTTTGATTTTTCAATTTACATCATTCAATTTCACAGGACCTTGGATGTGGATGGGGTTCTCTTACCCTCTACATATTAGAAAAATATGAAAACTGTCGAGTTACGTGTGTCTCCAACTCGGCCACGCAAAGGGCATTCATCCAGGAGAGGGCAGAGAAAATGGGAGCGGCTGGCCGACTAGAAGCCATCACAGCAGACGCAAACACTTTCACAACTTCTGATCGTTTTGATAGGATTTTATCAATAGAGATGTTGGAGGTGAGAAACATTTCTATGTGACAAGGGTAACAGTAAAGATTTCTTATTTTAGTTATTGTTTTTTTTGTCAACTCTTCACTTATTTCCTCTACTTTTTTGTAATTTTCAGCATATTTTTCTTGGAGAGCCACCATAACCAACATTTAAAAGTTTTTATAACAAAATCACATTTCAATTCATACCAATGAAAAATCATTAGTATTTTGTCATTGAAGTCACATGGTTTGCATCACAAATCATATTATTCACCGTTTATTCATTTAAATCAGAATTTTCAGCCTAATTCACCAGCACTATAAGATTCATTACATCTATAGTTTGTAAATGTATGGCAAAACACTAAATAAGTCTTTGATAAGATGAACACTTTATTTATGTTATGCTCTTACTCACATTATATCAATCTGTTATTACTTTACAAAATCTCTCATATTTTAACTACAAAATATCTCTTATTCTAACTACAAAAAAATCTCCTATTCTAACATGCAAAAAATCTCTCCTTTTCTAACAACAAAATCTCTCCTATGCTAACAACAAATTCTCTTCTATTCTAATCATATACCTAATAAAGTCTCTCCTGTTGTAACTATTACCTAACAAAAGATATCACCTATTCTAGAAATTAAAATATTTAAAGCACTCTGTAATGTATGTAAAAATTGGGAATTTTTGGAATGTGTTTGTATTGAGCAGTGTTTTAAAATATATTTTAGTCCTTCACCATTCCATTCATTAAGAGCAGGTGAATCGATTCTACAGCAGCTGTTAGCCCCCATAGGCTATTGTATGAGTTAGGCTATACAAAGATGTTATCAATATTCCCCTTCATTTTATTGAAAAATTTCTACAATTCCAGCATATGAAAAATTATGGATCCCTTTTCCAACGTATCTCCTCGTGGTTGAAGCCAGCTGGATTGCTCTTTGTCCAGATATTCTGCCATAGGCATCAGCCATATGCATTTGATGTCAAGCCAGGCTCAGACACTGAATGGATGGCCAAGAATTTTTTCACCGGTGGGACCATGCCTTCAAGTGATCTGTTCTTGTTTTTTCAGGTAGGGTCCTCTACTCAGTAATGCACAATCGGACAAATTAGGTTTAACCATGAGGCCAAAAAGAATCAAAACTATTTTCTATTCTTAAAAATTCTTGTTTAACTAGTTTAATTAAGATCTAATTATATCTTTATATTTGTATTTAATATTAATTTATAAAATCTGAAAATACTCAGCGTTACCTGTGGTCCTTGTACTGGACTGATACAATTATAATTTAAAAAATCTTTTTTTTTTTAAATTTAGCCATTGAGTTATAAGAAATTAATCATTTTAATTTTACGATATTCAAATATTCCTCTTCTTAATCTAGATCAGGGGTCTCAAACTCTTGCGGCCCGCGGGCCTTTTGCAGCCCGCAAGAAGATTTTTATGCCCGCCACGTGAAAGCAAATTTAGTGTTAATGCGGCCCGTACAGTTTCCCCATTCTTATATCTATAATGTGACCCTCCGCGACGGTTTCAGTCCAACCTCACCAATTCTGATTTTTATTATTTTCTATAGATTTGGACGTTGATTATAATGGAACAAACCATTTAAAATCGGACTAAAATTTTTTAATTTGTAGCATTTTATGAGACAAACATTGGCAAAGTACGGTTTTGAGAAAACACGCTTTGAATATTATATGTACAAATTTAACATTTTAAAAAGTCAGTTAGTGGCACAATCATAATTGTGTAAATCATAGCAGTCTGACACAGTATCAAAGAATCCCTATTAAAATTGCTGCTAATGTTTACGAGTGAGGGACAGTGTGAACCTTTCAGCTTGGTCACTTGTACTGTCAGGTCTCTGGCAACAAGCATTAGGAGGAAGAAAGTGAAGTCTAGTTCTTGAGAACCCTTAAAGTTTTTATTCGTTCTTACTAAAGGTTGAGCAGATTGTAAAATTTTTACTTTATTGAATTTGTAATCGCTTTTTTTGTGGAATACTTGATGCGGCCCAGTCTCACTCAGACTCTGCCTCCTGCGACCCCAGGATGATTTGAGTTTGAGAACCCTGATCTAGATCAAAATATTCAAACTATCTGGATATAAAACCAGTGCTAGGTTTGATTCAGTTTGGACACATTTTTTGTGTGGACAATTAGGGCTAAGCTAAAATTATCTTTCTGGACAATTAAGGCTAACCTAAATTACTCTTTTTGGACAATTAGGGCTAAGCTAAAATTATCTTTCTGGACAATTAAGGCTAACCTAAATTACTCTTTTTGGACAATTAGGGCTAAGCTAAAATTATCTTTCTGGACAATTAAGGCTAACCTAAATTACTCTTTTTGGACAATTAGGGCTAAGCTAAAATTATCTTTCTGGACAATTAAGGCTAACCTAAATTACTCTTTTTGGACAATTAGGGCTAAGCTAAAATTATCAGGGTAGACAATTAGGGACCAGGTAAATTTAAGCAACACTGAAAC
Organism: Lymnaea stagnalis; assembly: GCA_964033795.1. NCBI lineage: Eukaryota > Metazoa > Mollusca > Gastropoda > Lymnaeidae > Lymnaea > Lymnaea stagnalis. Next base: position 868,885 of record CAXITT010000234.1, on the reverse strand, counting down.
AAAGTAGATAATTTTTTTCTAAATGACTTCCTGAGTTAACATAAAAAAAAACCATGAAATACAGGAAATATCAATTGATTTCAATTCATGCAAAAGGACAATAGGACCAAACACAGACCAATGGACACACAAACAAACCCATTCTTGTGTAGACAGATAGTTTGTTCCTTTTAATCTATGTCATCTTGTGTTCTGCTCCACCCAGAATGACATAAACTTGGTGGACTGGTGGGTCGTCAACGGGACGCACTATTCCAAGACCTTGGAGGCCTGGCTGGCCAAGATGGATGCCAGCAAGGAGAAGGTGGAGGAGATCTTTGCCAAGGCTTACGGGAAGGATGCCCCCCAGCAGACGTTCAACTGGAGACTTTTCTTCATCTTCTGCTCAGAAGTCTTCGGCTACAAAGGGGGAAATGAGTGGCATATATCGCACCAGCTGTTTAAGAAAAACATCGCTAGTGCATTATAAGCTTTCCATTTGATATCACTAGGGATGTCCTCCTGTACATAATTCCAACATTGCCAGTGCATTATAAGCTTTCCATTTGATATCACTAGGGATGTTCTCCTGTACATAATTCCAACATTGCCAGTGCAATTAAAAGCCTTTCCATTGACCATCTCCAAGGAATGTCATCCTATTTATTATTTTAGGGCTAAGCTAAATATATCATTATAGACAGTTCGGGCTAAGCTAAATTTATCTGTTTAGACAATTAGTATTTACTTGAATTAAAAAATTAGCAATTTGATATGACACAGAATGGCACATTCATGACTTGTGTATTATTACTGTTTTTCCTTGGCACACCCAGATGACCAAGGCAATATTGGTAGCCTTGACTTGAGCTGTATTTTGTTCAAAGTGAGAGAGACATCAGACATCAGAAATTTTTAAACCATTTATCATTGATGGATCTATTGTTGCTTTTAGTTGTGACCCACTCATCCACTTTTTGACCCATCTCATCCTAGCTCCATAAGGACCCAACCCACCCACCACTACAGACCCCTCTGCCCACCCTTGTGTGCATGGATTATTCTTATATTGAATAAATGAATACAGTTTGTTATAATCCAGTAATTGTTCAAGAAAAATTAAAATGTGATCTACTAATTTATTATATGTATTTATTATGATTGCAGAATGATATATTATATTATTAATTATTGTACATATAAAATTATTTGTTTCTTGTACAATTTAAAAAAATAAATGACATCAGACTTCTATCTAAACCTCGTGTTTTAGTCTCTACCTTTTTTAAAATGTTATTTGAGCTACCCACCTTGGATGAGTTTTTTAACTTTTTCAATGATTCAATTTCCACCCTAATTTTCCTTTTATCTGACCCATTCCTACCTAGCACTGTGGCCCTAATGCCCCCCCCCCCCCCCCACCCCCCAAACGGTTTAACCAAAATTTTTTTTTTAAAAATATGATTCAATTTCCACCCTAATTTTCCTTTTATCTGTCCCATTCCTACCTAGCACTGTGGCCCTAATGCCCCCCCCCCCCTCAACCCCACAATGGTTTAAACATAATGTTTTTTTTTAAAAATGTGAGTCTTAATAAACCATGGCGATATTCACTGTCACAAGTAAAGACCAACCTTTTAATGAAAAGTACCATAATTTGTTGGTCATTAATATACGAAATGATTGCCGTGTTTTAATGGTCAGTTACCTAAATTAATATACTTCACATCAAACTTCAAGGGTTCACAAATTATCGCTTCATATCTATTCACTCCTGCCATTTTATAAACTCACGACTACCTCCCCTTCTGCGCCCACCAATACCCTGAGTACCTGCCCCTGCTGGCAGTCAAGGGCTGGATCAGGGGCATGAGCCCATTGTCAAGGGGCAATAAAATGTGCTGGACAATCGCCTCTAAGACCACTCCTTGTCTAGTGGAGAGGTTTATGGTCCCACTGGCCGTACTGATAAGCCTGCTAGTGTTGGCATCTGGTCTGAAGCTCAACACTCGATTGTATGGTGTAAAAATGGCAACACAGTGTAGGAATGAGAAACACTTAGTGGGAATGGGGGGGGGGGGGAGGTGGAAGTGTCGTAGACACCTTGTAAACATTTTAAACTGTTGGGGGCCCATCGTCAGTGTACAATCAAGAGAATTGTGTCACAATTCCAGAGTACTATTGAAATTGAATTGTGTCCGTTAGTCTGGGTACAGTTGAATTTTGTCCGTTATTCTGGGTACAGTTGAATAGAATTGTGTCCGTTACTCTGGGTAAAATTGAATAGAATTGTGTGGGTGAAAACTTTCAAGAACGAAATGGTCTTTAAATAGAGGACTGGACTCGACCGAGGGGAGATAAGTCTGACCCTTGCTGGACGGATAGCAGTTAAAGGCCATGTAAATAGCTCCAAGCAAGGGGAGGTCATCTCCATTCCAACCGTAGTCGTAGAGTGTGGGGCTGCCATAAAACGATATTTAGTGGACCACTCATACATGGGGTTGGGGTGGTGGGGGGGGGCGCCCTCAAGTGGGTCTTCTGGTGGTGCTCATTTTCAGGAGTGGTCCCTGGCTAGGAGATAAAGTTCTGGGATCAACAGGGTAGAGATGTTTCGTAGTGACCTGCTGTGATAATGTGGCATGACATTTTTTTCTCTTCGCCCATAAAGTCTGAAGTGTCTAGCAGATCAGTGTAGTCAATACACGAGTCGAACTTTCAGGGGTTAACGGACCCAAAACATGGCATATAAGCCGTGATATGGTGTCACCCCATGACGGGGAAAGTTCACATGGCTACTGCATAAGTAAATGAAAGCCGACCTGCAATGGCCACGAATTCATCACACAATTAAGACACTCTCATAATACATTATCAAAAAATTCGTCACACAATTAAGACACTCTCATAATACATTGTCACAAATTCATCACACAATTAAGACACTCTCATTATACATTGTCACAAATTCATCACACAATTAAGACACTCTCATAATACATTGTCACAAATTCATCACACAATTAAGACACTCTCATAATACATTGTCACAAAATTCATCACACAATTAAGACACTCTCATTATACATTGTCACAAATTCATCACACAATTAAGACACTCTCATAATACATTGTCACAAATTCATCACACAATTAAGACACTCTCATAATACATTGTCACAAAATTCATCACACAATTAAGACACTCTCATAATACATTGTCACAAATTCATCACGCAATTAAGACACTCTCATAATACATGGTCACACAATTCATCACACCATTAAGACACTCTCATTATACATTGTTACAAATTCATCACACAATTAAGACACTCTCATAATGCATTGTCACAAATTCATCACACAATTAAGACGCTCTCATAATACATTGTCGCAAACTCATCACACAATTAAAACTCTCTCATAATAGACCCATTAATATTTACCTCTAACAATCATTAAAGTCAGTGGCGCTGCCAGAGTTAGTGCCGCCCTTGGCAGAACCCCTTCAACGAAAACACTCTGCCATTGGTAAAAAATACCACCCTGTAATATAAAGAAAAAGGTGCCCCCACAACCCTCCTTACCACATCGCTGAATATGGTGCGCTTTGCTAAGCAAAATCATCAAGTCGAAATTGTCATAATTAAGTAACTTCTTATTCACTACAAGGGTCCAGGTTATTTTTAAGGGAAACATGTCTAAAGGTTAGAGGTCATTAAATAGATATTGTAATAGGAAATAAAATATGACGTCATACATCTTAAATAGGCGCAGAATGGGGGTGCCGCAGTGGTGGGTGGTGTTTTCCCTTCAGCTCAAGGGAGATCCACCCCCGGACCCCCACCTTCCGGCCCCCCCCCCCCACCTACGCTCCATGCTTAGGGCCCCCAAACTCTTAAGAACGGCTCTGAAAGTGATTTTATAAAATATATATTATAAAATAATTAAAATTAAGAACCGTTAAAACAATTTAGATAAGCGTGTGGAACTTTGAATACAATGACATGACTTGCATTTTTCTTTTTACGAATTAAACTAAACTTAATTATTTAAAAAAACAATTAATAATAAGTACGTGATGTTTTATAATTGTATGTTCGTTTTTAAAGCCAAAATGTACCCACTAGAGGCTACGTGAAAGTGACCTTCTAGTACAAGAGTGGGCTACCCGCTAGCCACACGCGGGCCACTGAAACGTGCAATGCGACCCGCAAGATTTTCCGAGGACTCAATTAAGTTTAAGGGTTTCGTAAATTGAAAAGAACTCCTTTGGAAAGCGATGTATCACTGCGCGAACTTGTCAAAACATGACTAATGATCGCAGTGGAATCTAAAATAAGTCATCTGCTTATTTTCGAATAAAACTCGGAATGAGAATTCATAGACCATATTTATAGACCATATTCATAGACCATATTCATAGACCATATTCATTGACCATATTCATAGACCATATTCATAGATCATATTCATAGACCATATTATTCATAGACCATATTCATAGACCATATTCATAGACCATATTTATAGTCCATATTCATAGGCCATATTCATAGACAATATTCATAGACCATATTCATGGACCATATTTATAGGCTATATTCATAGACCATATTTATAGGCCATATTCATAGATCATATTCATAGACCATATTTATAGACCATATTCATAGACCACATTGAATGGTGTATGTGAGGTATTTTTAATGATATTCCATAAAAGGGTTTCCCACCCATGTTTTAGATTCTAAGGGAGAGATGATTAAAAATGTCTGGGTATGTAAAAACAATTTTTTGTTGTTGTTTGTCTTTAATCCCCCGTCCAGCATTTGAATGTTTGCGGATTTCTCCTCCATCGAGTGCTATACACTAACCTGGTATCAACTACCTGGCCAGGGTCACGTAGAGATAAATGTATTCCTGCACTTAGAGCAAAACAAGCCCTCTCCTTTAACCTCAAATAAAATTCAATAGTGCTCTCCCTTGGCCTTTTATTTTAATATTGTTTCGTGTTGTTGTTTTTTTCCTCGTTTTTGTTGTTGGTTTTTTTTTGTTTTTTTTTTTTTGCAGTCTAGTTTGATGGAAGATTAATTTTTAAATATATTTAAAAACTTCACTTAAATGATATTATTAATCTTTCTTTCTAAATTAAATCATTTTCTTTTGATATTCTAATTTTTGTTTTTTTATTCCTTTAACCTCAAATAAAATTCAATAGTGCTCTCCCTTGGCCTTTTATTTTAATATTGTTTCGTGTTGTTGTTTTTTTCCTCGTTTTTGTTGTTGGTTTTTTTTTGTTTTTTTTTTTTGTGCAGTCTAGTTTGATGGAAGATTAATTTTTAAATATATGTAAAAACGTCACTTAAATGATATTATTAATCTTTCTTCCGAAATGAAATCATTTTCTGTTGATATTCTAATTATTGTTTTTTTAAACATCTGTTCTGTCGCCTATCCACTGATTTCTCAAAATATATAGGCTACGTATGTTTTGTCTGTTTTTTTTAAAAGATAATAATAATTCATGAAACGTAAAAAAAGCAACAACAAAAAAAATGATTTTTAAAAAAAAAATCCCCAAGCCACCCGAGTCCCTAAATGTCGACACTGCCCAAGAGCCTTCACGTCCCCCGATGGAATAATTGCCCAGTGCCAGCGCCTTCAGACTCGGGTAAACACAGGAAATCTGGCGGATATCATTGTATGACTCGTTACGTTTAGCTGCAGTGGTGCCGGTAAAGGGATTTAAGTATGAGTACGACTGGTAAGAGCTGTTTAAGGTTAGAGGGGAAAGTTCAGAGGTGAATACAGAGCTGAGTGCAGGGGTGATTATAGAGATGATTGCAGAGGTGGGTACAGGGGTGAATACAGAGGTGGGTACAGGGGTGAATACAGTGGTGGGTACAGGGGTAAATACAGATGTGGGTACAGGGGTGAATACAGAGGTGGGTACAGGGGTGAATACAGAGGTGGGTACAGGGGTAAAATACAGAAGTTGGTGCAGGGGTGAATACAAAGGTGGGTACAGGGGTGAATGCAGAGGTGGGTACAAGGGTGAATACAGTTGTGGGTACAGGAGTGAATACAGAGGTGGGTACAGGGGTGAATACAGAGTTGGGTACAGGGGTAAATACAGGAGTGAATACAGAGGTGGGTACAGGGGTGAATACAGAGGTGGGTACAGGGGTAAATACAGAGGTTGAGGTGGGTAGAGGGGTGAAGAGAGTGGTGGGTATAGGGGTGAATACAGTGGTGGGTACAGGGGTAAATAGAGGGGTGGGTACAGGGGTGAATACAGAGGTGGGTACAGGGGTGAATACAGAGGTGGGTACAGGGGTGAATACAGAGGTGGGTACAGGGGTAAATACAGAGGTGGGTACAGGGGTGAATACAGAGGTGGGTACAGGGGTGAATGCAGAGGTGGGTACAGGGGTGAATACAGAAGTTGGTGCAGGGGTGAATACAGAGGTGGGTACAGGGGTGAATGCAGAGGTGGGTACAGGGGTAAATGCAGAGGTGGGTACAGGGGTTAATACAGAGGTGGGTACAGGGGTGAATACAGAGGTGGGTACAGGGGTAAATACAGAGGTGGGTGCAGGGGTGAATACAGAGGTGGGTACAGGGGTGAATACAGAGGTGGGTACAGGGGTGAATGCAGAGGTGGGTACAGGGGTGAATACAGAAGTTGGTGCAGGTGTGAATACAGAGGTGGGTACAGGGGTGAATGCAGAGGTGGGTACAGGGGTAAATGCAGAGGTGGGTACAGGGGTGAATACAGAGGTGGGTACAGGGGTGAATACAGAGGTGGGTACAGGGGTAAATACAGAGGTTGGTGCAGGGGTGAATACAGAGGTGGTTACAGGGGTGAATACAGAGGTGGGTACAGGGGTGAATATAGGAGTGAATACAGAGGTGGGTACAGGAGTGAATACAGAGGCAAGTACAGGTCAGATTACAAACCTGTGTACAGGAGTGAGTACAGAGGCAGGTACTGGGCAGATTACAAAACTGTATACAGGAGTGAGTACAGAGGCAAGTAACGGGCAGATTACAAAACTGTGTACAGGGGTGAGTACAGAGGCAAGTGCAGGGAAGGTAACAAAAGTGAGTACAGGGAGGTTGGTAATTTCATGATTAAACACTACATGATTGCACAATGCATGTTTGAACACTATATGATTGAACACTACTTGGTTTAACACTACAGGACTGAAAACTTCGTGATTGAACACTACATGATTGAACACCACACGATTGGTCAACCATACATTTAACACTACACACAAGTTGTTAACATCACGCATGTTAACAATGAAAGTTCACAGTGTTTACATATCATGTGATACAATTGCGTATCTCATTTGAACTTGTTTACAAACATGGAGCGTGCTAGGGAATGAACAGAGCAAAGAATGAACTGTAGGGCCGGGCAGGAAACAAATGGAGCCTGGAGTGAGAGATGGAGTAAAAAGAGATGATGGAGTGAGAGATGGAGTAAAAAGAGATGATGGAGTGAGAGATGGAGTAAAAAGAGATGATGGAGTGAGAGATGGAGTAAAAAGAGATGATGGAGTGAGAGATGGAGTAAAAAGAGATGATGGAGTGAGAGATGGAGTAAAAAGAGATGATGGAGTGAGAGATGGAGTAAAAAGAGATGATGGAGTGAGAGATGGAGTAAAAAGAGATGATGGAGTGAGAGATGGAGTAAAAAGAGATGATGGAGTGAGAGATGGAGTAAAAAGAGATGATGGAGTGAGAGATGGAGTAAAAAGAGATGATGGAGTGAGAGATGGAGTAAAAAGAGATGATGGAGTGAGAGATGGAGTAAAAAGAGATGATGGAGTGAGAGATGGAGTAAAAAGAGATGATGGAGTGAGAGATGGAGTAAAAAGAGATGATGGAGTGAGAGATGGAGTAAAAAGAGATGATGGAGTGAGAGATGGAGTAAAAAGAGATGATGGAGTNTTAGTAATGTTTTAATGTAGTTTTAATTTACTGTAGCGTATTTGTATGGTGAACGAACGGACAGGACATCAGCTTAGTTACTTTCTCTTTATTTTCTCTTTACTTTAATACATTTTTTGTCTATTTTTGTCTAATTTTTTTTAGCCAATCAATCCAGGGGGGGGGGGCAAGTGCCCCACCTTGCCCCTACCTGCGGGCACCCATGCCTAAGACCATCGCAAAACTAACATTTATGATGTCGTGACTTTGTTTGACCCCACATTAGATTCCTAGCAGACGGTAGCGTTTGTTGTGGGCGTGGCTTAGTCTTTGATGTAGCGTGTTTACTACAGTCCACCAATTAACCATGGTTAGTATGTCTCCTGGTATCTTGTCGAACATTCGCGATTTGTTCTGGAAACGTAAACAAATGCTGAGTAGCTTCTGGAAGGCAGGGCTTACGCTGCATACATAAAGGGATTGACAGACACGGAGAGGGAGACATAGATTCAGAGAGATATTATTAACTTTATGAGACAGTTGTATTATTCTTTGTGTGCTCATATGTGTTTATTCGCATTCATCATTATTAATTGGCACATGGTACTAATTGTGTACCGGTACAAGATTTTCCCATACTTTGTAAGTTAATGATTTGTAATTTTATTTTATTTTGTTTTGTAATTGTATTATTACTAAATTAAATCGTATTAATTGTAATTGGTACTGTTTTTGGGTGTCATATTTTTGTTGTATATGTCTCAATGGTATCGTGCTTTGTTAGGCACTGTTTGAAAGAGCCAAAAATTTAAAATAGGAGATTAATGTCTCACAATAGAAGGCAGTACGTAAAAATATATGAGATAAGAGAGATAGCCCGGTATGTTAACGCAAACAATGGAACTGACCTTTAAATGGCGTTGCTTTAATATTGAATTTTGATGTCATGGGTGGTTTTTTCTGTGGTTTCACCGGCTAAATCAAAACAACAGCAAAAAAAAAAGAAAGGATTTTAAAGAAATTGTCCATTTGTCACATTATTGATTGTTTAATTTAATAAAGTTTGAATAGATAATATCGTAATACTGCATCTATTTCCTATGTGTCTTTCATACTTTATTTTATATATATATATATATATATGTATTCTGGTTGTTGGTAACTTTGCTTCTACAAATGTGGGTCGCGACTCAAAAAAGGCCATGAACCCGTGTGATAAGAATACTACAAAGTAGTCCAAGAATAAAAAATATTAAAAAAAATTAAAAAAGCAAAAATATTTAATTAGGCTGCGACTATTCGCACCCGGGTACAAAATGAGGTATCAAATGAAAGATACTTGAATTGGATAATGTTTGGAATTTTACTTCTTCAATTTAACTAAAATAAACTAAAACAAGTGACCTCCGAATAGCATTAAGTCTAATGGGACCCTGGTGCGAATGGCGGCGATGCGTGTCCGGGTCCAGTTTGACTAAATGCTATTCGGATGCTATTGTGTACGTTATTTTAGGGCGACACAGAGTGAGATACATACGCGTTTGTGATGAGAATGCTGTGATGAGAAAGCTGTGATGAGAAAGCTGTGATGAGAAAGCTGTGATGAGAAAGCTGTGATGAGAAAGCTGTGATGAGAAAGCTGTGATGAGAAAGCTGTGATGAGAAAGCTGTGATGAGAAAGCTGTGATGAGAATGCTGTGATGAGAAAGCTGTGATGAGAAAGCTGTGATGAGAAAGCTGTGATGAGAAAGCTGTGATGAGAAAGCTGTGATGAGAAAGCTGTGATGAGAAAGCTGTGATGAGAAAGCTGTGATGAGAATGCTGTGATGAGAAAGCTGTGATGAGAAAGCTGTGATGAGAAAGCTGTGATGAGAAAGCTGTGATGAGAAAGCTGTGATGAGAAAGCTGTGCCAGTGCAATAAAATAGACAAAAGGCCTCATGGCCAAATGACTTTGGGTCATATAGACATATATACAAAAAAAAGGTTGCGTATCAGTAAAAGATCAAACTGGGCAGATTTAGAAATGTGTCCTAAAATTTTATTTATTTGAGTTGACATCGCTGGATTGGACATTGTGTGGTAAAAAAATTTTTTTAACTTAAATTAAATATAAATAAATAAGAGAAAAATTTTTTTTTTTAAAAAGACCCAATGAAAACTGTACAATTTTTGTTTAGATATTTTATTTTAAAAGCCTTAAATACACGTTTCTCAGCCTGATGGTCGCAATCTCTTTGGGGGTTCAACGACCCTTACACAGGGGTCGCCTAAAACAATCGAAAAACACAAATTCATGAAGTAGCAACGACAATAATTTTATGGTGGGGGGGGGTCGACACAACACGAGGAACTGTATTCATAGCATTAGAAAGGTTGAGAACCACTGCATTAAATGAAACTGGAGATGGGGTTTTAACAAGGGTGTCAAATAGTGTCGGACCATCACAAACATGTCAAATCAGTAATTGGTGGCAATGTAAGCCGACAACCCCGGGTTGTACTCCTTAGTACATTAAATGGACACACCAACCGTCGATGATGTACTCTGTAGTACATTAAATGGACACATCAACCGTCGATGATATACTCTATAGTACATTAAATGGACACATCAACCGTCGATGATGTACTCTGTAGTACATTAAATGGACACATCAACCGTCGATGATGTACTCTATAGTACATTAAATGGACACATCAACCGTCGATGATGTACTCTGTAGTACATTAAATGGACACATCAACCGTCGATGATGTACTCTATAGTACATTAAATGGACACATCAACCGTCGATGATGTACTCTGTAGTACATTAAATGGACACATCAACCGTCGATGATGTACTCTATAGTACATTAAATGGACACATCAACCGTCGATGATGTACTCTATAGTACATTAAATGGACACATCAACCGTCGATGATGTACTCTGTAGTACATTAAATGGACACACCAACCGTCGATGATGTACTCCTTAGTACATTAAATCGACACACCAACCGTCGATGATGTACTCCTTAGTACATTAAATGGACACATCAACCGTCGATGAGGTACTTTGTAGTACATTAAATGGACACATCAACCGTCGATGATGTACTCTGTAGTACATTAAATGGACACATCAACCGTCGATGATGTACTCTATAGTACATTAAATGGACACATCAACCGTCGATGATGTACTCTGTAGTACATTAAATGGACACATCATTCACCGATGATATAATCTATAGTAAATTAAATGGACACATCAACCGTCGATGATGTACTCTGTTGTACATGAAATGGACACATCAACCGCCGATGATGTACTCTGTAGTACATTAAATGGACACATCAACCGCCGATGATGTACTCTGTAGTACATGAAATGGACACATCAACCGCCGATGATGTACTCTGTAGTACATGAAATGGACACATCAACTGCCGATGATGTACTCTGTAGTACATTAAATGGACACATCAACCGCCGATGATGTATTCTGTAGTACATGAAACGGACACATCAACCGTCGATGATATACTCTATAGTACATTAAATGGACACATCAACCGTCGATGATGTACTCTATAGTACATTTAATGGACACATCAACCGTCGATGATGTACTCTATAGTACATTAAATGGACACATCAACCGTCGATGATATACTCTATAGTACATTAAATGGACACATCAACCGTCGATGATGTACTCTATAGTACATTAAATGGACACATCAACCGTCGATGATGTACTCTGTAGTACATTAAATGGACACATCAACCGTCGATGATGTACTCTGTAGTACATTAAATGGACACATCAACCGTCGATGATGTACTCTATAGTACATTAAATGGACACATGAACCGTCGATGATGTACTCTGTAGTACATTAAATGGACACATGAACCGTCGATGATGTACTCTGTAGTACATTAAATGGACACATCAACCGTCGATGATATACTCTATAGTACATTAAATGGACACATCAACCGTCGATGATATACTCTATAGTACATTAAATGGACACATCAACCGTCGATGATGTACTCTGTAGTACATTAAATGGACACATCAACCGTCGATGATGTACTCTATAGTACATTAAATGGACACATCAACCGTCGATGATGTACTCTATAGTACATTAAATGGACACATCAACCGTCGATGATGTACTCTGTAGTACATTAAATGGACACACCAACCGTCGATGATGTACTCCTTAGTACATTAAATCGACACACCAACCGTCGATGATGTACTCCTTAGTACATTAAATGGACACATCAACCGTCGATGAGGTACTTTGTAGTACATTAAATGGACACATCAACCGTCGATGATGTACTCTGTAGTACATTAAATGGACACATCAACCGTCGATGATGTACTCTATAGTACATTAAATGGACACATCAACCGTCGATGATGTACTCTGTAGTACATTAAATGGACACATCATTCACCGATGATATAATCTATAGTAAATTAAATGGACACATCAACCGTCGATGATGTACTCTGTTGTACATGAAATGGACACATCAACCGCCGATGATGTACTCTGTAGTACATTAAATGGACACATCAACCGCCGATGATGTACTCTGTAGTACATGAAATGGACACATCAACCGCCGATGATGTACTCTGTAGTACATGAAATGGACACATCAACTGCCGATGATGTACTCTGTAGTACATTAAATGGACACATCAACCGCCGATGATGTATTCTGTAGTACATGAAACGGACACATCAACCGCCGATGATGTACTCTGTAGTACATGAAATGGACACATCATCCGCCGATGATGTACTCTATAGTACATTAAATGGACACATCAACCGCCGATGATGTACTCTGTAGTACATGAAATGGACACATCAACCGCCGATGATGTACTCTGTAGTACATGAAATGGACACATCAACCGCCGATGATGTACTCTATAGTACATTAAATGGACACATCAACCGCCGATGATGTACTCTGTAGTACATGAAATGGACACAGCAACCGCCGATGATGTACTCTGTAGTACATGAAATGGACTCATCAACCGCCAATGATGTCCCATCGCCACGCGCCATGTGTTTTTTGACTGGCAGTGGCCTGAGGTCACTAAGTGAGGTCACATTAACCTGTCTGTCAGAGTCGGGCCATTCCAGTCAGGTCTCCTCCTGGTCAGGCCATACCTGTGAGGTCACGACGGAGTGACCATTAAAACAAGTAGATGCCAGCTTGACTCTGACTTGACCTCGGGCCATTGGACTGCCCCCTTCTACCCCCCTCCCCCACCGGGCCGAGAAGTATCCAGGCCGTATGTTTCAAAACGTGTCATTGTTAATTTTTTCTCTCCATTGTTTATTCCTTCGCACGACTTGAAAGTGATCACTCATACGTCATCATTGCTGACATGGAGTATATGAGCTGCGTGTGTTCTTCGGTAAGATACATCCCTAATATAAGCATCATACCACGTGATCAAGTCAGCCAAAGATCATGCTGTGACATAAAGCTCTCATAAACAGAGATAAACATTGCTTGTTACGAATATCATATAAAACTATCATAAACAGAGATAAACATTGCTTATTGATAACAGCATGGCTATGATAATTAATGGCTTTAAAGGCTATGATTAGTCATGGCTATAAATGCTATGATAAGTAGGTCTAATGGCTGTAGATGCTATGATAAGTAATGGCTGTAAAGCCTTTGATAAATAATGGCTACAGAGGCTATGATAAGTAATGGCTATAAAGGCTGAGGTAAGTAATGGCTGTAAATGTTATGATAAGTAGGTCTAATCGCTATAGAGGCTATGATACGTAATGGTTGCATAGAATATGATAAGTAATGGCTGTAAAGGCCATGATAAGCAATTGCTGTAGATGATATAATACGTAATGGGTGCAGAGGATATGATAGGTAATGGCTGTAAAGGCTATGACAGGTAATGGCTGTAAAGGCTATGACAAGTAATGGCTGTAAAGATTATGACAGGTAATGGCTGTAAAGACTATGAAAGGTAATGGCTGTAAAGACTATGAAAGGTAATGTCTGTAAAGACTATGATAGTTAATGGCTGTAAAGGCGTTTATAGGTAATGGCTGTTAAGGCTATGATAAGTAATGGCCGTCAAGGCTATGATAAGCAATGGCTGTAAAGGTTATGATAAGTAATGGCTGTAAAGGCTATGATAAGTAATGGCTGTAAAGGCTATGATAAGTAATGGCTGTAAAGGCTATGATAAGTAATGGCTGTAAAGGCTATGATAAGTAATGGCTGTAAAGGCTATGATAAGTAATGGCCGTAAAGGTTATGATAAGTAATGGCTGTAAAGGTTATGATAAGTAATGGCTGTAAAGGCTTGGATAAGTAATGGCTGTAAAGGCTATGATAAGTAATGGCTGTAAAGGCTATGATAAGTAATGGCTGTAAAGGTTATGATAAGTAATGGCTGTAAAGGCTAGGATAAGTAATGGCCGTAAAGGTTATGATATAAAATGGCCGTAAAGGCTATGATAAGTAATGGCTGTAAAGGCTATGATAAGTAATGGCTGTAAAGGTTATGATAAGTAATGGCTGTAAAGGCTAGGATAAGTAATGGCTGTAAAGGCTAGGATAAGTAATGGCTGTAAAGGCTATGATAAGTAATGGCTGTAAAGGCTATGATAAGTAATGGCTGTAAAGGCTATGATAAGTAATGGCTGTAAAGGCTATGATAAGTAATGGCTGTAAAGGCTATGATAAGTAATGGCTGTAAAGGCTATGATAAGTAATGGCTGTAAAGGCTATGATAAGTAATGGCTGTAAAGGCTATGATAAGTAATGGCTGTAAAGGCTATGATAAGTAATGGCTGTAAAGGCTATGATAAGTAATGGCCGTAAAGGTTATGATAAGTAATGGCTGTAAAGGTTATGATAAGTAATGGCTGTAAAGGCTTGGATAAGTAATGGCTGTAAAGGCTATGATAAGTAATGGCTGTAAAGGCTATGATAAGTAATGGCTGTAAAGGTTATGATAAGTAATGGCTGTAAAGGCTAGGATAAGTAATGGCCGTAAAGGTTATGATATAAAATGGCCGTAAAGGCTATGATAAGTAATGGCTGTAAAGGCTATGATAAGTAATGGCTGTAAAGGTTATGATAAGTAATGGCTGTAAAGGCTAGGATAAGTAATGGCTGTAAAGGCTAGGATAAGTAATGGCTGTAAAGGCTATGATAAGTAATGGCTGTAAAGGCTATGATAAGTAATGGCTGTAAAGGCTATGATAAGTAATGGCTGTAAAGGCTATGATAAGTAATGGCTGTAAAGGCTATGATAAGTAATGGCTGTAAATGCTATGATAAGTAATGGCTGTAAAGGCTATGATAAGTAATGGCTGTAAAGGTTATGATAAGTAATGGCCGTAAAGGCTATGATAAGTAATGGCTGTAAAGGCTATGATAAGTAATGGCTGTAAATGCTATGATAAGTAATGGCTGTAAAGGATATGATAAGTAATGGCTGTAAAGGTTATGATAAGTAATGGCCGTAAAGGCTATGATAAGTAATGGCTGTAAAGGTTATGATAAGTAATGGCCGTAAAGGCTATGATAAGTAATGGCTGTAAAGGCTATGATAAGTAATGGCTGTAAAGGCTAGGATAAGTAATGGCTGTAAAGGCTAGGATAAGTAATGGCTGTAAAGGCTAGGATAAGTAATGGCTGTAAAGGCTAGGATAAGTAATTGCTGTAGCATATCCAACTATTGTAAAGTTCGGACGTTAATATGAGGTAGCGTACTGGCTGTGCTATGTTTATCAGGTCGCTTTCCTCTCAGTTTCATCCCGACATCTTACTGATGTCATTGAAGGATTTGAGCAAAATTGAGGTGGTGGGGGGGGGGGTCTGGGGGCGAGGTGGGGGGAGTTCAGGAATGGG
>CAXITT010000234.1:790595-812741 GCA_964033795.1 Lymnaea stagnalis | reverse complement strand
GGGGGGGGGGGGGGGCGGCGGGGTGAGATACAAAAAGAATGGAAACAAGTATTGAAAAGTTAAAGTATAAATTAACTTGAGACATATTTTAACTCACATTTAACGGTACTGTAAAAAAAAAATAATTTACAAAGGGTTAAATTTTGAATGTCGTCAGTGTCGGTGACATTCCTTACGCGTGTCAGATAACGCTGGGTCCCTATCAGAAGATCTTTGTGGTACCAAGTTACGCATGGACTAACGAGGGCGTTTCGGGGGGTGGGGGTTGAGGGGGTGTAACTCTGCGGGGATTGTAAGGAAAGGGTAAATCTGTAAGACGTGGTATGAAAAGCAGGCCCGGAGAGTCGTCTTTCCTTAGATGGGATTACACTGCGACAAATATGCCCGCAAACCCAAGTACATGCTATAAAAAAAATCACCATTCATGTGCTATGAATAGAATATTTAACTAAAAAGGTCGTTGCGTCATGGGGAGACGTTCTTTCTTATCCAGTTTGCTGCGCCCCACAGCCCTCTTAAATTTCACAACATGTTTCCTGCACATCATGCACGCAAATGCTGTTGAAAATAAATCTGATTTTTCTGGTCATCCCCCCCCCCCTTTTTTTCCCAACCCATGACACCCTATCTCGCACCGTTAGGGGGGGGGGGTGGGAAGCCGTGGTTAAAAGAACGCCTGCGTTAGGGGATTTCAGGGGAGCGAACTTGCGCAGCTGGGATTCGACTTTGGTTATAGGTATAGGAGAAGATAACGGGGAATTGAAGAGTCGGGGTGTTTTAAAACACAGGTAATATAATTGATCCTACTCTCTGCACTGAGGCGCGCGACAGAACTTGTACTTCACCCATAATAAGTTTAATTAGTATGTGTATGTAGCCCCCTCCTTTCTCTCCCCCCCTCTGTATCTTCTTCATCTTCTTCTTCTCTTCGCCGTCGCTACCTCTTCCCCCTATCCAGCCCCTCCACCCCCCTTTCGTCGCCCCCCCCCCCGTTCCCCGGCGGTTAGTCAGCACCATAAATAGCCCCAGGTATGTTTTGACGGCATATATTTTTGTCTGCCGCATAACATTGAGGTGTAAGTTCAGTTAAGTGCCCACCTGTACCGTAGGATATCTGTGACAGTGTGCTGCTTCCAGTCCTTGCACTGTACAGTAGGATTTCTGTGACTCGCAACCTATCTCTAGTCAATGCACTGTTTTAATAGGATTTCTGTGACTCGCAACCGATCTCTAGTCAATGCACTGTTTTAATAGGATTTCTGTGACTCGCAACCTATCTCTAGTCAATGCACTGTTTTAATAGGATTTCTGTGACTCGCAACCTATCTCTAGTCAATGCACTGTTTTAATAGGATTTCTGTGACTCGCAACCTATCTCTAGTCAATGCACTGTTTTAATAGGATTTCTGTGACTGGCAACTGATCTCTGGTCAATGTATTCGTTTATGATGTATTTGTTCCAAAGGACACACCAAATCCAGTGTTGAAGACTAAAGAGCGGTTAAAGTTTATTTTGAGATAAAAGTGGGATACATTTTACACTTGGGTAAGCATTGTATGATTTAATTATCTCCTTTTATCATTTATCATCTATGTATTATGATCGAGGAGATCATGTTTCTGGCTAAAATTTAAAACCTTAGAAATGTATTTATTTATTTTTGATAAATTGCCTGCGTCCCATGTACCCTGATTTTACCTGGCTTTATTTGCAATGTTTGTTTTGTAGTTGGGTTTGCCTGAATGATGCCTTAGGTTTGCCTGAATGATGCCTAAGGTTTGCCTGAAAGATGCCTAAGGTTTGCCTGAATGATGCCTTAGGTTTGCCTGAATGATGCCTTAGGTTTGCCTGAATGATGCCTTAGGTTTGCCTGAATGATGCCTTAGGTTTGCCTGAATGATGCCTAAGGTTTGCCTGAATGATGCCTTAGGTTTGCCTGAATGATGCCTAAGGTTTGCCTGAATGATGCCTAAGGTTTGCCTGAATGATGCCTTAGGTTTGCCTGAATGATGCCTAAGGTTTGCCTGAATGATGCCTTAGGTTTGCCTGAATGATGCCTTAGGTTTGCCTGAATGATGCCTTAGGTTTGCCTGAACAATACCTTAGGTTTGCCTGAACGATACCTCAGTTTTCTGTTATACTCACCCCTTCCCAGTGTTAAGCGTGTTAATGATTTGTTTAGAGTTTAGAGTATAGATATGAACTTTGATATGCATTCAGTGGCGGATGAAGACATCTTAATACCCCCAGGGCCGCCTTCGTTCAGACGAAATTTTTGGATCCCTCTGGCAAATATCTTTAAATGTCATATCCTTTAAATTTCATATCCTTCACTTTGACCTGGAGTCAACCTTTCCTTAAATATGGTGAATATAATTCATTTTGTCCCCTTTACTCTGTGCCCGCCACTTTCACTCCTTTACGTGTCCCATCACTTGTCCCCTTCACTTGTCCCCATCAATTGTCCCCATCACTTGTCCCCATCACTTGTCCCCATCACTTTGTCCCCATCACTTTGTCCCCATCACTTGTCCCCTTAAAATGAGATCAAATAATTTAATTGATCCATTTGTCACGGTGTTCCTAAAAGGCAAGCCACCCCCCCCCCCTAAACCAGGCACGTGGTTGAAGAAAGGCGACACAAGATACCCTCGACAGCAAAGGTGCAGAAACAGACAAACTTAGCGTGCATGTGTAGCAGATGAAATGATGGATAAAATGGTGGGCATTTTCAGTGACGATGGTGTCTCTCGTTGTTCTACTTGTCTAAATCTCCCTGTACACTCTTCAATGCGGCTAGACTGATGTTTTACCTCCTCATTTCTCTTGTTTCAACCAAAAAAAATCCTTCTATCCTTTTCATTATTCCTATCTCCTCTCTCCCCCTCTCTCTCTCTTTTCCTATATCTCTCTCTATCCCCCTCTCTCTCCCCTTTCCCTCTTTCCCTCCCTCTCTCCCCTCTATTTATCTATATCTCTACCCCCCCCTCTCTCTCTGTGTATAACCCTGTCTCTGTCTCTACCCCGTCTCATCACAAACGTGCAAAGACTCGTGCTTTTTCTCTGGCTAAATATACTCTTTATGGTCAGCCTACTGCTTAAGTTCCTCCTGGTGTGGCATGCTCTCCAACCACTCTGTGCCGCAATCTCCCGGTGTTACGTACCGACTCTGTACGACCGACCAGCTGATGGAGATTTATTCACTTCCGGTGACGATCAACTCAAAGACTTCAATATATTTGGCGCCACGCTTTTAAAACACGATGGTGGTTCAATCCATTCTTTCTGCAGGGCTGTCGGTCCGTATTTTTTTATTGTACTGTAAACAACTCTTATTGCCTCTGCTACTGTAAACAACTCTTATTGCCTCTGCAAGTTATTTCTAAAACGAAATCGATTGCTTGAGAAAAGTAGGAACACATGTGAAGATATGAATTGTTTAAGCAATTTGATTTAAAACATCTCTTCTGACTTAAACTTTGTGATTTTTGTTAATGTATTGATTCGTTGTGAAATTACATTTCATACTTTTAAGTGTTAAAGCCAATATAATTCAAGTATTCGCCAGAACCGAACATAGAGCGAGTACATTGGACTAAATCATTTTGGCTTTCAAATTAGAACCCGATCGTGTTCGCATTCTTCCTTAAAATATCCCTCGAACGTAAGACGTTTTTTTAGCGCTTCAACTCTGCGCCAATAACTTATAGATAAACTGTTGAACTGACGTAGAGCTTGGGCAAGTTACTTAGATCAAAATCCTGTTCAAACGGAGAGAGCGGGTAGTTGGGGGGGGGGGGGGGGGGGGGAACAAGAGGGGCGATCAAATCCATTCCGGGGTTCAGCCCGCGTAATTCTATTTGGGGTGTAGACAGACATTTAGACAATGTTGTCTCGGTGCGTGTCAAAGTGACCTGTGGTGTCAACAAGAGGGGGGAGTTCTTGCTGACGATCGGTTGTCAATAAGCTGCAGGTTGACACTCCTTGGACATAGATTCTGATCACATAACTCAAGTTAGCCGAACGCAGATTATTTGTCCTAGCTTACCCCCACCACTAGAGTTCAGTACATCACCTGTTTATTGAAATGTATCAGTGATGACACATCCAAAGGGAAACTTTTGATTTCTACATTGAGACATGTATTTTTGACGGTGTTCGACACTTTGTCATGTGAGTGATCAACTCTGCGATGTTGAAACTGTTTAACCAACTCACGTGCGTGCGTGCACACACATACACACTATTTTTTTTTAAAGTGTAATAAAAGTTTTGTAAAGACTTGCTCTTAGGTACGCTGATAGGTTGCAATAAGAGTTGTCCTTAGGCACTCAAATCGCTATATATCAACGGCCCTCAAATCGCTATATATCAACGGCCCTCAAATCGCGATATATCAACGGCCCTCAAATAGCTATATATCAACGGCCCTCAAATAGCTATATATCACCGGTCCTCAAATTACTATGTATCAATGGCCCTCAAATTGCTATATATCACTGGCCCTTTAATTGTTCCATATCACCGACCTTCTATATGCCACACATATTGGCCCTCTAATTGCTACATATCACAGTCCCTCTAATTTCCCCCTGTTGACATCGTACTCCCCACGTGACACTGTTTTGAAAGCCCACTTGTCATTAGGTCAACACGACATTTTAAACATATATTCCATGTCAGACTCGGGGACAAAAACATTTTTTCTGGTGCAAATTCTTGTAGCCACCGCCCTACCACCCACACAACGCCCCCACACACACAATTTGTTATCAAATGTATCCACTTTGCTTAACTGAATTTTTAAAACCTAAAGAAAGGTGTCTTCAACTCAGCTCCGAACATTCCGATACAGTCTGATCAAACAGTCTGAACTGACATTCTGAACAAAGAGACATTCTGAACAAAGAGACATTCTGAACAAACAGACATTCTGAACACAGAGGCATTCTGAACAAAGAGACATTCTGAATAAAGAGACATTCTGAACACAGACATATTCTGAACAAAGAGACATTCTGAACACAGATACATTCTGAACAAACAGAAAGCTTAGACCACTTTATTAAGATAGAACGTCTTCTAATTTCTCTATGCCTACCCTAACCCGCTCACTGAAGTCAATTTAATGTGTCCAATTGTTTTAGCCTCGTGTGCGAGCGACGGCAGCCATTGTTAGTCAGTGTCGTCAAACTCAAAATCCTTCTCATGTATATAACAAGGAGAGTATAACAAGGGGAGTGTAACAAGGGGAGTATAACAAGGGGAGTATAACAAGGGGAGTATAACAAGGGGAGTATAACAAGGGGAGTATAACATGAGGAGAATAACAAGGGGAGTATAACAAGGGGAGTATAACATGAGGAGAATAACAAGGGGAGAATAACAAGGGGAGTATAACAAGGGGAGTATAACAAGGGGAGTATAACATGAGGAGAATAACAAGGGGAGTATAACATGAGGAGAATAACAAGGGGAGTATAACATGAGGAGAATAACAAGGGGAGAATAACAAGGGGAGTATAACATGAGGAGAATAACAAGGGGGGTATAACATGAGGAGAATAACAAGGGGAGTATAACATGAGGAGAATAACAAGGGGAGTATAACATGAGGAGAATAAATGGGGAGAATAACAAGGGGAGTATAACATGAGGAGAATAACAAGGGGAGTATAACATGAGGAGAATAACAAGGGGAGTATAACATGAGGAGAATAACAAGGGGAGCATAACATGAGGAGAATAACAAGGGGAGTATAACATGAGGAGAATAACAAGGGGAGTATAACATGAGGAGCATAACAAGGGGAGTATAACATGAGGAGAATAACAAGGGGAGTATAACATGAGGAGAATAACAAGGGGAGTATAACAAGGGGAGTATAACAAGGGGAGTATAACAAGGGGAGTATAACATGAGGAGAATAACAAGGGGAGTATAACAAGGGGAGTATAACAAGGGGAGTATAACAAGGGGAGTATAACAAGGGGAGTATAACAAGGGGAGTATAACAAGGGGAGTATAACAAGGGGAGTATAACAAGGGGAGTATAACAAGGGGAGTATAACAAGGGGAGTATAACAAGGGGAGTATAACAAGGGGAGTATAACAAGGGGAGTATAACAAGGGGAGTATAACAAGGGGAGTATAACAAGGGGAGTATAACAAGGGGAGTATAACAAGGGGAGTATAACAAGGGGAGTATAACAAGGGGAGTATAACAAGGGGAGTATAACAAGGGGAGTATAACAAGGGGAGTATAACAAGGGGAGTATAACAAGGGGAGTATAACAAGGGGAGTATAACAAGGGGAGTATAACAAGGGGAGTATAACAAGGGGAGTATAACAAGGGGAGTATAACAAGGGGAGTATAACAAGGGGAGTATAACAAGGGGAGTATAACAAGGGGAGTATAACAAGGGGAGTATAACAAGGGGAGTATAACAAGGGGAGTATAACAAGGGGAGTATAACAAGGGGAGTATAACAAGGGGAGTATAACAAGGGGAGTATAACAAGGGGAGTATAACAAGGGGAGTATAACAAGGGGAGTATAACAAGGGGAGTATAACAAGGGGAGTATAACAAGGGGAGTATAACAAGGGGAGTATAACAAGGGGAGTATAACAAGGGGAGTATAACAAGGGGAGTATAACAAGGGGAGTATAACAAGGGGAGTATAACAAGGGGAGTATAACAAGGGGAGTATAACAAGGGGAGTATAACAAGGGGAGTATAACAAGGGGAGTATAACAAGGGGAGTATAACAAGGGGAGTATAACAAGGGGAGTATAACAAGGGGAGTATAACAAGGGGAGTATAACAAGGGGAGTATAACAAGGGGAGTATAACAAGGGGAGTATAACAAGGGGAGTATAACAAGGGGATTATAACATGAGGAGAATAACAAGGGGAGTATAACATGAGGAGAATAACAAGGGGAGTATAACAAGGGGAGTATAACAAGGGGAGTATAACAAGGGGAGTATAACAAGGGGAGAATAACAAGGGGAGTATAACAAGGGGAGTATAACATGAGGAGAATAACAAGGGGAGTATAACAAGGGGAGTATAACATGAGGAGAATAACAAGGGGAGAATAACAAGGGGAGTATAACATGAGGAGAATAACAAGGGGAGAATAATAAGGGGAGTATAACATGAGGAGTATAACAAGGGGAGTATAACATGAGGAGAATAACAAGGGGAGAATACCAAGGGGAGTATAACATGAGGAGAATAACAAGGGGAGTATAACATGAGGAGAATAACAAGGGGAGTATAACATGAGGAGAATAACAAGGGGAGTATAACATGAGGAGAATAACAAGGGGAGTATAACATGAGGAGAATAACAAGGGGAGTATAACATGAGGAGAATAACAAGGGGAGTATAACATGAGGAGAATAACAAGGGGAGTATAACATGAGGAGAATAACAAGGGGAGTATAACATGAGGAGAATAACAAGGGGAGTATAACATGAGGAGAATAACAAGGGGAGTATAACATGAGGAGAATAACAAGGGGAGTATAACATGAGGAGAATAACAAGGGGAGTATAACATGAGGAGAATAACAAGGGGAGTATAACATGAGGAGAATAACAAGGGGAGTATAACATGAGGAGAATAACAAGGGGAGTATAACATGAGGAGAATAACAAGGGGAGTATAACATGAGGAGAATAACAAGGGGAGTATAACATGAGGAGAATAACAAGGGGAGTATAACATGAGGAGAATAACAAGGGGAGTATAACATGAGGAGAATAACAAGGGGAGTATAACATGAGGAGAATAACAAGGGGAGTATAACATGAGGAGAATAACAAGGGGAGTATAACATGAGGAGAATAACAAGGGGAGTATAACATGAGGAGAATAACAAGGGGAGTATAACATGAGGAGAATAACAAGGGGAGTATAACATGAGGAGAATAACAAGGGGAGTATAACATGAGGAGAATAACAAGGGGAGTATAACATGAGGAGAATAACAAGGGGAGTATAACATGAGGAGAATAACAAGGGGAGTATAACATGAGGAGAATAACAAGGGGAGTATAACATGAGGAGAATAACAAGGGGAGTATAACATGAGGAGAATAACAAGGGGAGTATAACATGAGGAGAATAACAAGGGGAGTATAACATGAGGAGAATAACAAGGGGAGTATAACATGAGGAGAATAACAAGGGGAGTATAACATGAGGAGAATAACAAGGGGAGTATAACATGAGGAGAATAACAAGGGGAGTATAACATGAGGAGAATAACAAGGGGAGTATAACATGAGGAGAATAACAAGGGGAGTATAACATGAGGAGAATAACAAGGGGAGTATAACATGAGGAGAATAACAAGGGGAGTATAACATGAGGAGAATAACAAGGGGAGTATAACAAGGGGGGTATAACATGAGGAGAATAACAAGGGGGGTATAACATGAGGAGAATAACAAGGGGAGTATAACAAGGGGAGTATAACATGAGGAGAATAACAAGGGGAGTATAACATGAGGAGAATAACAAGGGGAGTATAACAAGGGGAGTATAACATGAGGAGAATAACAAGGGGAGTATAACATGAGGAGAATAACAAGGGGAGAATAACAAGGGGA
This sequence comes from Lymnaea stagnalis, assembly GCA_964033795.1. Lineage (NCBI taxonomy): Eukaryota > Metazoa > Mollusca > Gastropoda > Lymnaeidae > Lymnaea > Lymnaea stagnalis. The sequence goes on along the minus strand of CAXITT010000234.1, from coordinate 804,113 downwards.
GTATAACAAGGGGAGTATAACATGAGGAGAATAACAAGGGGAGTATAACAAGGGGAGTATAACAAGGGGAGTATAACAAGGGGAGTATAACATGAGGAGAATAACAAGGAGAGTACAACATGGCAGTATAACACGTGGAGTTTAACAAGGAATTAAAACATGGGGAGTATAACAAGGGGAGTTTAACACGGGGAGTATAACATGAGGAGTATAACAAGGGGATTTTAACACGGGGAATATAACAAGGGATTATAACATGGGGTGTATAACAAGGGATTATAACACGGCGAGTTTTACACGGGAAAAGTATAAACTGGGAGAACGTGTATAATATGTCTAGATTCTATAAAAGTGCTGTTGAAGACTAGATTCTATAAGAGTGCCTTGAAGTCTAGATTCTATAAGAGTGCTATTGAAGTTTAGATTATATAAGAATGCCACTGAAGTCTAGATCTAGATGTTATAATAGTGCCGCTGAAGTCTAGACTTAGACTATATAATTTTGTTATGAAGTAATTGTCACAGGAGCTGGATAGAAGACTCTGTTTACATGTGTCTGTTGTCACGGCCCTGCTTCTGCTGATTGGGGTCCACGTCTGTCAACATGACATTCATATGTCAACAAGACATCAAGTTTGTGTCATCACATTTAATTTGTAGTCGCCAATTAACGTGTCAGCCGGCTGGTTGAAAACAGAGAGGGTGAATGGTACGGCTGACCAGTAGGTGTCAAAAATGCCGAGTGAAGAGGGATAGAGGTGGTCGTTTGGTGGAGGCGTTAGGATAGAGGAGTAGAGGTAGTCATTTGGTGGAGGCGTTAGGATAGAGGGGTAGAGGTAGTCATGTTGGAAGAAAGGAGTGCACATTTGGAAGACCTAAGACGAGATAAGCTCAACATAGGTCACAGTCATCTGATTGACCTACACGAAATGACCTCTCAGCATTCATCAATCTTTGCAAACACGCATGTGCGTGGGTGGCTTTGAAAAGCTAATTGGGGGGTGGGGGGGGGGCTGGACTTTCTTACGTTGTTTTCTCCCGAGGGGTAGAGATGATGAAACACGCCTTGTACCCATCTGTTTTCGGGGGAATGGATAGATTGGGAGTGGAGATAGGGGGTGTGGTGGGAGTGTGTTGGGGGATTNGGGGGGGGGGTGTTCGAAGGACAGTTTCCGAGGATCTATTTGTTGTTTCTTTGTTGAGCTTCGGTGAGCTTCGGTGGTGAAGATCAGATTGACGTTTTCTTTGTCTCAGATCTCGACTTGTGATATTTCTATATCATAAGTAGGTCAAGACGTGTCTGCGTCCTTAAGGATTTCTATTCTCCACACCGACACGAATACGACCCATTTCCGGCAACAGCAATCAAGGATTGTTCTAAATACCAGGGTTAGGTCAAGATTTCTCTGTTAAGACTTGGACACGGCGTCAGACAGTGGTCCACTGTTAGACGTTCTTTGTTCCCAGTCTCACTAACCTACCTTAGTGGTTAGCATATTCTTTTTTTTTTTTCTTCATTTTTTATTATAACCTACTCTGGCTGAGATCATACTTGGTTTTATGACTCCACACACCTGGTGTTCCATTGTTACAACAACATTCTCCAGCCCCAATCCCCACTCCCAACCCCCCAAAAAGCATTTGCCTACATTGAGAGTTATTCCCCCTTAATTTAGGCAGGTTTTATTGCCCCTTGTAAAATCAGATGTTGACGTTACAGGGTTTGAATTACAGGGTGATTTAACGGCGTTCATTTCCTGGTGCCACATTTAAAGCTTACTTTGAAATGAAATTCATAGGCTCAAAAATGCGCACCAAGGATGTCTCAACGAGCCCCAGGTATCTCGCATGTCCTTAGAAAAATCCCCGCAGAGGTTCTCAGCATTGTGTCGAGTTACCCCCGTCAGCGTTGTTCGTCTTGAAATTTACATAGCGGCTATACCGTAGTAATTTCCCTGAACATTGAACTCTCCAGGAAACTTAACCAAGTTTTGTTGCTTCCAAAATGCAGGCATATTAATGAGCTCATCACAAGGGACTGTGAGATTGTGGCGTTACATCACTAGAATCAGCTCATCACAAGGGACTGTAAGATTGTAGCGTGACATCACTAGAATCAGCTCATCACAAATGACTGTGAGATTGTAGCGTTACATCACTAGAATCAGCTCATCACAAGGGACTGGGAGATTGTAGCGTTACAGTTGTTGTTGTTATAGCTGGAAATAGTAAGACAAGGTACTTGGAAGCTTGAATCAAAAGACAGAACAACAAGATGTGAACGCATTTTTGGGCTAAAAACCTTCCTCGGCAGACAGAACAAATGAGAATAAGAGATGAAATAGAGAGTGGTTAATCACTTAAGTGATCGCCATTGTTATTGCCGGAAGTTGGATCTCTCAAACCCAAGATCACAGGAAGTGACAGAAATAAGGATTTTTTACTCTGAAAAATAAGGTCTTAAATCTTAACGGAACAAACTATTTTGAAGATATATAAAATATAATAATCAAGAAACGAACAGAAATGCATGGAGATTGAGAATCATTTGTATGAAAGTATTTGATTAATTACATTTGTTGATATTGTGCCGAAAAGCTGAATTAATTTGTTTTCCATTCTAACTCTCTCTCTTTCTGGTGTGATTCAAGCTACCGCGTACCTTGTCCAACCATTTCTTTCAGTTCGAACGCAGTCCACTATGTATTATTCTGATGTCTTGTTCCCTGTCACTATGCCTTGTTCCCTGCAGTGATGTCGTGTTCCCTGTTACGATGCCTTGGTATGAGCAGTGATGTCGTGTTCCCTGTCACGATGCCTTGTTCCCTGCAGTGATGTCTTGTTCCATGTCACGATGCCTTGTTCCCTGCAGTGATGTCTTATTCCCTGTCACGATGCCTTGGTATCAGCAGCGATGTCGTGTTCCCTGTCACGATGCCTTGGTATCAGCAGTGATGTCGTGTTCCCTGTCACGATGCCTTATTCCATGCAGGGATGTCGTGTTCCCTGTCACGATGCCTTGTTCCCTGCAGTGATGTCTTGTTCCCTGTCACGATGCCTTGTTCCCTGCAGTGATGTCTTATTCCCTGTCACGATGCCTTGGCATCAGCAGTGATGTCGTGTTCCCTGTCACGATGCCTTGTCCCCTGCAAGAATGTCGTGTTCCTCGCTGTGATGTCGCGTTCTCTTCCATAAAACCCCTGTTCCCTTCCATGATGTCCAGTTCCTTACCATGATGTGGTGTTTCCTGTTGTGATGTCCTGTTCCGCGCAGTGATTTCGTTCCCTGCATTTTTGATGAGCTCAACAAGACGAATCCCCCGACCCCCCACCCCTCCACGGACAGAAAGAACTTAACACCGTAAAGACGCCATCGGTGTGCGCTTACATGTATTAACAATTCTTCAAAGATACCGCCCGTTATAATTGTGTCCCTAATGAGGTGATTGATGTTCCTTGCTCCATGCCCATGTAGCCACGAACATATCGTATCCAAACGTTTAGCTGAGTTGGTTGAAATCATGATATATTTGCAATACTAATTGAAATGGGGACGCACTGTGACAGTTATACTACAGCTTGACTTTACAGCCTGTAATTTTTTTTATTTATTTAATATTTTTTCCACACTAACTGATGACTTGGGCCGCGGTGAACTATGTAGGGCACTTGAAGCAAACCAAGAGTGTGACCACTGTCGTGTAGCAAAAGTTACGCAAACCACATGGTATGCTGCAACAGTTACGCGAAACTTAGTCTTATGTAAGTGTTTTAAGCAAACCAAATGTTTTGTGACGTGAGTTCAACAAACCAAAGATTTCGTCACTAAATTACGTTTGTTAAAAGTGTCTCGTAACATGAGTTTTAAATTTGTCTCCTATAGAACTAGCCACTACAGGTGTATATCAGAGGACCTTACGCAGAGTAGCCGTATCGCGGTGCTATATAAATAAAAATCTGCAAATGTTTCGGACATATTATGTGTACTCCTGTAAGATATACCTGGCCTAGTTTTCCCTACAGCTGAATTGGCGCCTGCAAGTTTGATATGACGCGTGTTCAACTCAAGAATCATTCTATGACAGCTGTGTCCTCGGTTCTATGGGCCGATAATCAACAGAGATTTACACCTTTTCTTTCTATGACGTCACACAAAAAGCTTTCCAACAATCAGCAGCGAAACAAATAATCACCAACATTGTTGTTCTTAAAATGTCCATTAGATATTTGTAAATTTATATATAAATACAGGTAATATTTCTGACTTCAAGGTGGATTGGGGGGGGGGGGGGGGGGGGATGGAAAAAAAATGAATTAAGCTGGGCGGTGCTCAGCTCTCTCAGGAGTCTCCTGAAAATAGGCTTGAGGACCTCAGATATTTAAATTATTTTTTTTTAATTGTCCATCTTTATCTTATTTGCACTGCTTAAAATAATTGAGGTTGTGTGGTCGCCACGGCTTGGAAAAATGTTTTCGTGGGGTCAAGACTCTTAAAAGGTTGGAACCGCTGGTCTAGATTCTAGTAGACATTAACATTTAGAAGCCGCTTGAAGCGAAACAAAAATATATATTTAAAAAAAATGAAAGCTGACATTTGAGACTAGCTTGTTTTTTTATTTGTTTTTATTTTAAAGAGATTCTGCAAACAGACCACGTGATCTATTTTCGGAGATTCCAACAAGTCTGGCAAAGTCTCAACAATAGCGAATTGGAAGATGGGAAAGGGAGGGGGGGGGTGTGGTTGAAACTAGAAGGCGCTGATCGGATGCCGAAATCTGGTGCAGGGGCGTGGCTAGGGTTAGAGCCGCCCGTGGCGGGCCAAGAATTTTGTCACCCCTTTTACGAAAAAAAACCAACAGCTATGCAGTTGGTCGACAATGCCACCCCTCTTTTTAAATAGAAAAAGTGCCGCCCAGGGTGGACTGCCTACTCCAGCCCACCTCTTCCTACGCCACTGTGGACTGCAATTAATATGTATGAATGACACAAAGACCTGTTTTATTTTGTTTGTTTTTTTAGTATAACCCCTCGATTCAAGTACAAGTAGATTCAAGTACAAGTAGATTCAAGTACTCGTAGATTCAAGTTCATGTAGATTCAAGGATTCATCTATTGCTGACAGTTGTTCAGTCTTTTGTCGGCACTTTTTCCTCACATTCAATTTAGTGTCAAATATTTTTAAGGAACATGCATGTCTTCATATCACACAAGTTTGGGAACCTCACTTCCCACTGGCATAGTCATTTGGGGTGTGGGAGAGACGGTATCCCCCCCCCCCGGGGGGGCACGTTTTTCTTTTTTTGGAGGGGGGGAATCTTCGTCCAACCACCGGGTTTGTTTTGGGAGGGGTCAAGTTTGGGAACCTCACTTCCCACTGGCATAGTCATTTGGGGGGGGGGAGAGACGGTATCCCCCCCCCCCGGGGTGGCACGTTTTTCTTTATATGGAGGGGCGGAATCTTCGTCCAACCACAGAGTTTGTTTTGGAAGGGGGCGGCTAAAGATGTGTCCAGCCTCGGGGAGCACAAACCTTAGCTGCGCCGCTCCGTCTTCCATCAAACTGTCCCACGTCTGATGTCAACAGTGTCATATGCCAAGTACGTGGCGTCTCATGTCAACAGCGTCCTATGCCAAGCATGTGGCGTCTCATGCCAACAGCGTCATATGCCAAGTACGTGGCGTCTCATGCCAACAGCGTCATATGCTAAGTGCGTGGCGTCTCATGACGACAGCGTCATATGCCAAGTGCGTGGTGTCTCATGCCAACAGCGTCATATGCCAAGTGCATGGCGTCTCATGACGACAGCGTCATATGCCAAGTGCGTGGCGTCTCATGCCAACAGCCTCATATGCCAAGTGCGTGGCGTCTCATGCCAACAGCGTCATATGCCAAGTACGTGGCGTCTCATGCCAACAGCGTCATATGCCAAGTGCGTGGCGTCTCATGCCAACAGCCTCATATGCCAAGTACGTGGCGTCTCATGCCAACAGCGTCATATGCCAAGTGCGTGGCGTCTCATGCCAACAGCCTCATATGCCAAGTGCGTGGCGTCTCATGACGACAGCGTCATATGCCAAGTACGTGGCGTCTCATGCCAACAGGCTCATATGCCAAGTACGTGGCGCCTCATGACGACAGCGTCATATGCCAAGTACGTGGCGTCTCATGCCAACAGCGTCATATGCCAAGTGCGTGGCGTCTCATGCCAACAGCGTCATATGCCAAGTACGTGGCGTCTCATGCCAACAGCGTCATATGCCAAGTGCGTGGCGTCTCATGCCAACAGCCTCATATGCCAAGTACGTGGCGTCTCATGCCAACAGCCTCATATGCCAAGTACGTGGCGTCTCATGACAACAGCGTCATATGCCAAGTACGTGGCGTCTCATGCCGACAGCCTCATATGCCAAGTGCGTGGCGTCTCATGACGACAGCGTCATATGCCAAGTACGTGGCGTCTCATGCCAACAGGCTCATATGCCAAGTGCGTGGCGTCTCATGACGACAGCGTCATATGCCAAGTACGTGGCGTCTCATGCCAACAGCCTCATATGCCAAGTGCGTGGCATCTCATGACGACAGCGTCATATGCCAAGTACGTGGCGTCTCATGAGACAGCGTCATATGCCAAGTGACTGGCGTCTCATGCCAACAGCGTCATATGCCAAGTGCGTGGCGTCTCATGACGACAGCGTCATATGCCAAGTGCGTGGCGTCTCATGACGACAGCGTCATATGCCAAGCACGTGCAATGATGCTGACAAAGCTTCTGTAAGGTTGAAAGAATACAAAGACCTTTTAAAACACATATTTTGGCTTAAATAAATTAGGTTATTCGGGGTTCAGAATGAAATGTGTCCCAAATTTTACGGTAATCATCCCGGCTAAAGTTCACCCTAATTAGGTCAGCAGTGTGTGGTCCATCAGCGTTTACTGACAGCAAGGATTAGGGTTGTTAATAAGAGAGACATTGTGCCCCCGGCTATTACAACGCCCTATATATATTTATATGAACACTGTCCCAAATAAGAATCGCGCCCCAAATACGAACACTGTTCTAAATGAGGATGGTGCCCCCAAATATTAACAATGTTCCAAATAAGAATATGGCACCATACGCGAACGATATCCCTAATAGTAATAATGATGCACCAAATACAAAGCTGTTATCGAGTAAGAAATGCGAGGACTGGACTGCGATAAAACTGTTCACGTAGAGAAATGAGTCACAAAGGATTTGAGTGATAAAATAATATTTTTTTAAAGCTTTAATTATGATTAGACAAAATACAAATTCAAACGTTTCGGCTAATGCCCTTGATCGGAACAACGACAACAAATTCGTAAACTTATAAATTAGAATTAAATAACGTATGTATATCCTATAACTATACCTTAAAATGAAAGAAAAGGAACACGGATTTACACAAGGCCCTAATGAAACCAAAGGTCAGAAGAAATTAAAGAAAGCGGGTGGAAGTGCAAAATATTTTTTTTTTAAATTAAAAAAAACAAGAAGAAGACATTGAACTTGTGAACAATTGTGAATTTGCTTTACACCGTATGGACTCATCGTACCAAATCTTTTTATTACCTTGTTTTCCATAGAAATTATATCAAATATATCACTCGCATACAGTATATACCACTAACTGCAATGTCAAATATACCATTGCGGTTAGCACTGTTGAAATATTTAGAAGTGAGACAAAAGGCTGATTAGTTGATGTTGTACAGGTGTTCTCTAAAACGGTCCCCAAGACGACGACCTGTCTCCCCTACGTATGGTTTTCCGCACTTTTTACAACGGATGGTGTCAATCACGTTGCAAATTGTGCAAGTAAAACCATCTTTGATTCTCAAGAGCGAAAGTGACCTTATCAACTTCAATCACACAGGGACATGTGGTTACTGCGGTTATGGTTGGACCTTGTGGTGCCTGTATGTGCTTTAAGTGCACGGAGGTGGCCTTTAACAAGCAAGACCCCCCCAAGGCTCTTGTCCCTCCGGAATGCGAAAAGAGAGGGGGAGGGGTAAATCTTATTGGTGACAGCGTCTGCCATAAGGATAGACCGGTTTTTAAGAACTAGATAACGAACCACACGGTTTAACTAGATAACGAACCAAGCGGTTGAACTAGATAACGAACCATAAGGTTGAACGAGATAACGAGCCATAAGGTTGAACCAGATAACGAGCCATAAGGTTGAACGAGATAACGAGCCATAAGGTTGAACCAGATAACGAGCCATAAGGTTGAACGAGATAACGAGCCATAAGGTTGAACCAGATAACGAGCCATAAGGTTGAATGAGATAACGAGCCATAAGGTTGAACCAGATAACGAGCCATAAGTTTGAACGAGATAACGAGCCATAAGGTTGAACCAGATAACGAGCCATAAGGTTGAACGAGATAACGAGCCATAAGGTTGAACCAGATAACGAGCCATAAGTTTGAACGAGATAACGAGCCATAAGGTTGAACCAGATAACGAGCCATAAGGTTGAACGAGATAACGAGCCATAATGTTGAACTAGATAACGAGCCATAAGGCTATGTGAATGAACAATGACTGTAGACTTAGAGCTAAGAATCCAGCACACCACCGATATCACTTTCAAGCACTATTGTGGGATGTTTTATTTGTCAAATGGATGAATAGTAAATAGAGTTGAAATGAATCCTGGCAATCCACGAAGGTGTCTAACGGTTGAAGCAATGATTTGGGTCAGAAGCATTTTTTAAACATTACGATCACGTGATATGTGTTACTTACGTCACGTTGCAAAAAAAAAAAAAAATTAAATTTAAAAAGACAATATTTTAAAGTTTTTTTTTTCAATTTAATCGATGAAAAGTTAAACGATGGTATCAATATTCTTCTACCTTTAATATAAGTTTGTTGGTTTGGTGGGAATGGGGCTGGATGAAGTTCAGATGATTTTTTATTTCATTTCTTTTGTGATAGATGACTCACCGTTTGACCTGTTTATTTCTTTTCCCTTTTTTTTAAAATTTAAAAAAAAAAAAAAAAAAATTTTTAAACTTTTTCTAAAAGTTATGTAAAATTTGTAAAATTAAACATTTTTTGCTCTTTTTAACCCTTCGTTTGCCAAATAAACCCCCCCCCCTTTTTTTTTTTTTTTTTTTTTTTGATTAATTTCTCCCCGTTTTTCCTTTTTTTTTTTTTTCCCTTTTTTTTAAAATTTAAAAAAAAAAAAAAAAAAATTTTTAAACATTTTCTAAAAGTTATGTTAGATTTGTTAAATTCAACATTTTTTGCTCCTTTTAACCCGTCGTCTGCCAAATAAACCCCCCCCCCCCTCGCCCCGGCCCTATCTACCTGTGATGTTAGCACGTTATTTTGTAGCTATGAGTCTCAACCTTTCACCGTTGTCTGCTGGCTTATCTGCCGCTTGATTCTCGTGTCTATCTCACACGCTTGTGTTTTGGCAACCGGACGATCTTGACGTGGCCACGGGGGGGGTGGGGGCTGTGAGGAGATAGGTTTCTTCACTTTCAACTGTTTTATAAAGTCGTCCATCAGGTTGGCTGGTCCAGTTTAAATGACTGTTGCGGTTGGTCACGTACTTTGGTGTGGTTGGTTACTTATCCATACTTGAATGACATCTTTGCCCCCACCCGACCGTTAACGATATCCTATCAATAACCGGCCTGGTGAATCTCTGGTCCCATAAATTAAACAGAGAATACAATTATTTAAACAAACCATTTTTAAAATGAAAGTACCCGTGTATCTAATGGCAAGTTGTCGTTCATTTCTGTGATGTCTAACGGAGATATCGTTTAATTGATTCTGCCGTTGAAGCCTTTAGAACAGCGGTTCTCAACCTCTGGGTCGCGACCCCTTTGGGGGTCGAATGACCCTTTCACGGTGGTCGCCTATGACCACGGGAAACACATGCACTATACAGTCATGAAGTAGCCATGAAAATAATTTTATGGTTGGGGGTCACCACAACATGACGCACTGCATTAAAGGGTCGCGGCATTTGGGAAGGCTGATAACCACTGGTGTAGAAGGAGAAAATGGCGTTGAGCCAGTGATTTAAACCAATCATCTTTTGACCTGGCCATAGATATAAGCTGATTATTTATTTATTTATTTATTTATTTATTTTGGGGGGGGGTGTTGGGGGCATGGTGGGCTCGTGACTGGTTTTATTTATGTATTTATTTTATTATTTTTAAACTTCGGCCCAAAAGCCGAACAAAAATTCTGGTCTCTCCCCATCGCCCCTCCCCATCTCCCCTCCCCATCTCCCCTCCCCATCTCCCTCCCCATCTCCCCTCCCCATCTCCCCTCCCCTCCCAACTCCCTAAAATAATATTCCATCACAACCAGGTTTAAACCCATGATCCATTTTTAACTTTGCAATCGCCCGCCACAAATAGTTTTTATAGCTGTCTTCAACACTACGCCGTGCCAATCACATCTTATCTCATGGCATCCCTTCCCTGAGACACATGTTTTCTGTTTTTACTTAGATTTTCATATGAAGAAAATTACCAACTTAACTTACCCATTAAGTTCACCTACCATTATTGTAAACATTACCTCCATCACTTACCCATTAAGTTTACCTACCATTAATGTAAACATTACCTCCATCACTTACCCATTAAGTTCACCTACCATTGATGTAAACATTAACTAACCCTAACCATTAATTTAAACATTACCTCCTTCACTTACCCATTAAGTTCAACTACCATTAATGTAAACATTACCTCCTTCACTTACCCATTTAGTTCACCTACCATTAATGTAAACATTACCTCCATCACTTACCCATTAAGTTCACCTACCATTAATGTAAACATTACCTCCATCACTTACCCATTAAGTTAACCTACCATTAATGTAAACATTACCTCCATCACTTACCCATTAAGTTTACCTACCATTAATTTAAACATTACCTCCACCACTTACCCATTAAGTTCACCTACAATTGATGTAAACATTAACTAACCTTAACCATTAATTTAAACATTACCTCCTTCACTTACCCATTAAGTTAACCTACCAATAATGTAAACATTACCTCCATTACTTACCCATTAAGTTCACTTAGCCATTAATGTTAACAACGAACAGAGTCCGCTCGCAACAACCAATGGATTCAATATACGGATTGCACGCGGGGGGCTAATGCCCCCAACATTAACATTATGTCTGCTACGGTAAGAACATTAAGCCAGAGCAGTCCAGGAAATTTCGAACCCAGTCGGCACCAGAAGCGAAGCAGGGTATTTGACCTATGAATACCAAAGCTGCCCCAAGAAGTCTCTAACCCGAAAACATATCTCCTGATTTTCGGAATAGAAATCTGACCATGTATACACCTCTCACTGAGTCTGATGGACAGAAGGAGCGATCCATGGCCGAAGACTTACGGCACCAACTTACGGCACCAACTTAAGGCACCAACTTACGGCACCAACTTACTGGACCAGTTGGCGTACGAGCGCTGAATGCACGTCCTGTTGTCTTTAACTGAAAGAACTGATGAACGCCCCGTTGCCTTTAACTGAAAGAACTGATGAACGCCCCGTTGCCTTTAACTGAAAGAACTGATGAACCCCCCGTTGCCTTTAACTGAAAGAACTGATGAACCCCCCGTTGCCTTTAACTGAAAGAACTGATGAACCCCCCGTTGCCTTTAACTGAAAGAACTGATGAACCCCCCGTTGCCTTTATTTCATACATAAACAGAGTGAAACTCCCCTAAAACAAGTAAGATGCATATTTTTTATTAATACCCTTTTTATTCAAAGTCCAAACACTTTAAGGGACTTACTTTAAACCCCCCCCCCCACCTTGAACCCTATTACACATTCCACCCCACACCTCTACCCCACACTTTCAACCCAACTCTTTCAATCCCACCATTTTTCCTTTCGTTATAGACCTTGCCTTATGTGAAGCTATAGATTTTATTTTATTTTAAAAAGCTCCATTTTTCCTTTCGTTATAGACCTTTCCTTATGTGAAGCTATAGATTTTATTTTTTTTTAAAAAGCCCCCCCCCCCCCACTTTTCCCCCATTTTCTAAGTCTTATTGTAAAATTGGATTTCCTGTCGTGGTTTAGCAGTTGTTGATTTCATATTTCAATAACGGAGGTTGTAACTTGAGAAGAGACGTATGAGGCCCATGAAGACATGAGTTCACAGGGAATTAAGAACCACTTCCACAGCAGAGAACGAGCAGAAACTCAAGTCACGTGGTACGAAATTGTGGTGTTCATTCGGTCACTAGAGGGCTCTGATGGTCAAGCAGGCAACACAGTGGTCTGCGATGAATCCATGTTTTCTACAGCCACGAGTCTGTCCTCATTGAATTGACCCATCGCGACCCGAGGGGAAATCTCCTATTTTGACGGGAAATTAAATTGATAAAAGTCCACCATGAAGACATGATCTGTTTAGAGTTGCTGGTTGGACAGACCTGTGGGGGTGGGGGGTGGGAGAGATGGGCGTGGGGGGTCTGACTTATTTGGGGTTTGAATCTTCTTGGAGTTTGACTTATTTGGTGTTTGAATATTCTTGAAGTTTGACTTATTTGGTGTTTGAATATTCTTGGAGTTTGACTTATTTGGTGTTTGAATATTCTTGGAGTTTGACTTATTTGGTGTTTGAATATTCTTGGAGTTTGACTTATTTGGTGTTTGAATATTCTTGGAGTTTGACTTATTTGGTGTTTGAATATTCTTGGAGTTTGGCTTATTTGGTGTTTGAATATTCTTGGAGTTTGACTCCAAAAACATGTTATTTATATATTGTTTTCATCTATATCAAACAGACTTTACACATCAATCAGTGGGCGGGTGGTTCAGCTTGGTAATGGTCTGGTTAATGCGCTCACACTACCACGCCATGTGGCATGAATTATATGTTGTGTGTTTTTATATGATCTTTTTAGTAATTTTAATTTTAATATAAAGATCTCCATTCTAGTGTCAATAATTGTATTCGCACTTTTTGTCCTTGCTGTCGGTGTGAAGCCCTATGACTATAGAGGACGTGTAATTTCGTCAGAGATTCTCAAACTTTATAAAAAAAAAAAATTAATTAAATCAAACGTCACAAAACGTATATATCACTACGCGCGCATTTCTGAAAGTATTCCTTGTAACGCACTACTTTCAGCATCACTGTCCACCACATGTCCCCTACGCTCGTGCCCTTAGTGACCCAAATAGTCACTTGCCACAGCTTCAGAACCAATCAAGTCCTCCTTTCTTGCCTGGAAGGATGGGCGTCATAAACTAGACATGATGGTTGGTTGGCTTGATTTCATTTTGGTCATGGGGGGGGGGGGTTGGGATGGGGTGCTGGTGGGTTAAATTAATCATAAAACCTTGAGAAGTGATTGGTCCAAGGTTCAGTAACTCTGGGGGAGTCATGAATCTTTATCTTGTCTTCGTTATTTGTGGGGGTCACCCGGATCCATCATCGATCGTTATGGGGTTGGGGGGGGGGGGGGGGGTT
>CAXITT010000234.1:764442-782813 GCA_964033795.1 Lymnaea stagnalis | reverse complement strand
CCCCCCCCCCCCCCCCATTTCCCCCTTTAAATTTTTCAGTATTTTTATATGTAGCAGTTCAAATCAGCTCAAAATACTTTCCACAAAATGTGTTCTACGTCACACCTTTGTGGGCTTTGGTCGCACGTCCCACGTGACGGCTCTGAATCTAGATAACTGAATGCTTTATTATACAGTACATGTTGTTTGTGCCGCCTTTGTAATTCATATATTCCTTCAACAACAAATAATAAAATAATAATAAAAATAAACAAAGTAAAAAGTACAGTGGGCGCGATAGTTTCTATGTTATGTTAGCACCACAGTCTCGCGCGTGTCACCCACATAGTTCGTGTGCGTCTTCTGTTCTCGATACTTCATCAGTCATGTCACCGCATCGCACAAAAATCGCCTTGAGTTAATCGAAGTATCGTATTTGTGTGTCCCCAGGCATCGGAGGAAGAGAACCGCCAGCTGCGTAAGGAGAACCAGCTCCTACGTCAGAGGACTCGGTCATCCCGGCTGTCCAGCTCTAGCTTCAGGGAGCGACCCACGTGCGACACATTAGAGCAGACGATATTACCGGACGAAGAGGACAAGGTCATCGCCGCAGACGTGAAGCGACACTCGCTGCTGTTCGTGGGGGATTCGATTACGGCCTCCCCCGAGCATGCCGCACTAGAGGCGCAGTACAAGAAGTTACAGGTGGAGTCGTTAGAATAGATTGTTGGAATAAATTGTGAAAATAGATGGTTGGAATAAATTGTCAGAATAGATTGTTGTAATAAATTGTTAGAATAGATTGTTCGAGTAAATTATTGTAACGATTGTTCGAGTAAATTATTGTTACAATAGTTTGATATAGTATATTAACTATCAATGTTTTTGTACATTTGAACAATTTACACAAATAACTCATGTTCTCTCTCTATCTCTCTCGTTTGCGCTCTCTGTCTCTCTCTCTCTCTCTCTCTCTCACACTATCACAATTTCTCTCGATTGATCTCTCTCAACCTCTTACTCTATGGTTGTCACTCACTTTCTCTCTATCTATCCACCTCTATCTCACACAAACTCTCTTTATATCACTCACACGTTCCCTCTTACACATTCTCTCACTATATCTTTCTATTTCGCTATTGATAATTCTTTTCTAACTCTAACAATGCAGTAACAATCTCTCTCTTTCTCAAACTATTTCTCCCTGCTCTCTCTCCCTGCTCTCTCTCTCTCTCTCTCTCTCTCTCTCTCTCTCTGTCTCTCTCTATCGTTGTCTCTAAATAACACACACGTTCTCACACTCTTTCTCTCACTGCTGTAATGAAACATGTCCTTTAAAACCGAACCCTTCCGCAACCATATTTCAGGAAGACTTTGAGACGGTCAAAGAGTTTTTGAAACATCTTTTCCAACACGCCCTCACGATCTCCTCGAATGACGTCAGGTCGCCTTACAAGGATGGCAGGGACAAGTGTGACGTCAACACATACAATCCCGCTCACTCGAAACAGGTAGGCTGTGGTCAGTGGCCGTTGTTGCTCCGTTAAGAAAAGACTTCACATGGCCACCATTAACTCATTTAACATTAGTAAACGCTCACCGTCCAATCATTAGCTTAGAGGAGAAAGTGGTTGTCCAATTGAAAATTATTAGTGCATTTTTTTAATTCTTACATTGTCATCACTTCCACCTCTTGCAATAAATAAATAATAGAAATAAAATCAACAGCTTGAACACAGTCTCCAGGACATTCACGGGCAAATAAATCAAATACGGAACAGTCAAGATAGACAACAATTAAAAATGGAACAGGTACTCATTTATTCGCTTGCTTCCCTTTAAAATAAATCGTTCTTTTTTTTTTTAAATCGCTGATAGCTGAATTGTTTTCTCTCCATAGGTATTTTCTCATGCTTTCTTTTAAGTTTTTTTTTTTTTTATTTAAAATAAATTTGTGCTAAAAGTTAACTGTCATTAAATTTCAAAATTTTCAGAACTTAAGTTAATTTCATAGTTTACTCACTGGTTTTAAGGAATAATTTATGTTACAGTTTATCTAATTATTTCAATATTTACTATTTAGACGATAAATTAAATGTAAGTTGTATTTTTAATTGTATCTCTATAAGGTTCAAAAAGCTCTGGACAATGTCCTATGTCAGTCTTCCGTTCGAAACGACGTCACAATGAGAATTGTCAGGCAACAGGATAAAATGAGGGAGCTGACTCGACATGCAAGCTTCCTGGAGGCACAACTTTTGGCCAAGGCTATCTCCCTTAGACAAGCAGAGGTGGGTAAAAAAAATAAACTCTTTTATTCATTAACAAAGTTGATCTTCCGTTATAATGAATGCGTCTGCAACTTGCATAAGGGTTAAGTGTTATATACAAAGAATACAGACATTTTGTCGGGGGGGGGGGGGGGGGAGGATGAAAGAATCATGGACATGTTTGATCAAACCTCTTGAATTTTTTACTTGAAGGGAACAAATTAAGTTGATCTTCCGTTATAATGAATGCGTCTGCAACTTGCATAAGGGTTAAGTGTTATATACAAAGAATACAGACATTTTGTCGGGGGGGGGGGGCGGGGAGGATGAAAGAATCATGGACATGTTTGATCAAACCTCTTGAAATCTTTACTTGACAGGAACAAACTCGCCGGGTTGCTCTAGTAGGTCAGGCTATGGAGACCCTTATTGGAACAAATGGTA
This sequence comes from Lymnaea stagnalis, assembly GCA_964033795.1. Classification (NCBI taxonomy): domain Eukaryota; kingdom Metazoa; phylum Mollusca; class Gastropoda; family Lymnaeidae; genus Lymnaea; species Lymnaea stagnalis. Next base: position 780,120 of record CAXITT010000234.1, on the reverse strand, counting down.
AAAACTTAAAGGGAAGCAGCAAAGAAGAGCTCCACAAAGTAACAGGTTAGAATTTATTTTTTTTTAAACATAATTTCAAAGATAAATTTAAGTATTATTTTATTAGGATTAGTAGTGCTAGCAAATTCTGAAATGTATCTTAGTAATTGAGCCAATGAACAAATAAAATTTATCTTTAATTTTTTGCTAGTTCTAGATTTCAAATTCAAAGACCAGGCTGCATTACATAAAATAGTTTGTGTGATAACTTTTCATAGAAAACGCACACTTTTCTATAAATAAAATAATTTGATTTTAGATCTAAAAATTTATTTATACTCCTTATTAAAATTTAGATCATATATTCACATATATCACTGTTTGTACATTAATTTTAGATTTCAAATTCACAGGCAGTGTATATAATAATTTACCTTGTTATTTTTTGCTAGAACAAATCAACCAGCTGGGCAGACGCACTGATACTTGCACATGCAAAATGCAGACAGTTCAACAGCTGATCAGTCACGTGACAGCAGCAACAAGTCAGGGTCAGACACTGAATGACACAAAACCTCCTGCTGACGTCATTGACGCCATGTCTAAACTGGAGAGACTTGTCGGTAAAACACCTTTTAGTGATCAGTAATCAGGCACAGTAAATTGTATATTAATAAACATAATAATTATAATGAATGTATGGCATGGTGTTTTAAACCTGGGTTTCGTGCAACATTTGGCTCTCAGTCAGTAGGATTTATTTTGAATAGATGTCCATGGTAAGTTGTTTTTTTAGGATATTTGATTTGGACAAAACTGGAAAGTTTTCATCAAAAACACTGAAATTGAATATTGATTTTCATTCCTTGATTGTTTTTACCAAATTGGATATAAGAATTTTACAATTCATGCATCTACGTCCAAATTACTTTGTGATCAAATGGAATAAACAAAAATTGTAATGTTACTATTCCCAAAGCCATTTATGCTCATTATTCTTTTGTTCACTAGCACAATTTTTATGTTTGTTATTTCATTAATTTAAAAAAATTTTTTTGCTATACTATAGTAAATACGATCTGATATAGATTGTTTATTGCCATCACTCAGGCTCGGACTGGCATAGATTAGGTCGGATGTTGGGTCTGAATTCTGACTGCCTCGACGACATCGGCAAGTTCACAAACTTTGACCTCACCAGCAGGGTGGAGAAGGTCATGATGACATGGGTCAAACTCAACAAAGGGGCCAATGCTGAGGGATTACAGCAGGGCCTGGATAAGATGGACAGGGACGTCCTACTCATTGCTGGTAAGCTGTCAGATCAATTGTAAAACTTGTGTATGTGGAAAAGGGGGGGGGGGTGGTTTAACTTATAACTAGACCTGGATGTTTGGAACTAAATGAATGAAAGAAAATTTCTTTATTATAATTTCAAAAGTTACTTGTGTGGGATAAATACGTCCTACTCATTGCTGGTAAGCTGTCAGATCAATTGTAAAACTTGTGTATGTGGAAAAGGGGGGGGGGTGGTTTAACTTATAACTAGACCTGGATGTTTGGAACTAAATGAATGAAAGAAAATTTCTTTATTATAATTTCAAAAGTTACTTGTGTGGGATAAATTAATTGTAAGTGATTTATTGTAAAAGAATTTGGAGTACTGGATTTCATTCAAACTTAGGAAGAAAAATGTATAAAAGTTTATAGATTGATTCAGATGACTTCATAATTATTTAATCTTCCTGTTGGTGACAAGCAATCTAACCATAAAGCCTCGCACAATGGACATTTCAAGCTACCAGCTGACATGTGTGCTCAGATTTTCTCATTTCTCTGAAAGCTGAACTATTTACTGGCATCTCCAGCATTACACCTTTTGCACAATAAAATATAATTGAAAGAGTATTACAAGTTTATCTTCGTTAAAAGTTGTTTTTGTTTTGTTTTTTCGTTTAAATAAGATTGTAACAGTCACTGTGAATCTGTAGGACACTTAAAATGTAGACTGATTGTGACCTAAGAGTGAGAGTATTGCTACAATTAAGATTTGCATTGTTCACAGAGCAGCCAATGTGTAAGGACTGGGTTCAGCTCCCACCTGAAGTGACCACTTACTGCATAGCTCACCTGGTGGATGCGCCCTCCATCATTAACGCTCTTGCCAGCCAAGGGGTCATAGGTCAAGACTCAAGAGCTTTCATTTTAAGTGAGAAAAATTAAATTAGTATTATTTTTTTGAAAACTTTTATTTATCGTAGATTTTTAAAGGCTCAAGAAATAATTTCTTTTAAAAAAGTAATGTAAATAATTAGCAATGGTATTGTTATTTCCATTTGTTCCATGTTAAAAATATAAACAATGTAGATTTCCAAGTTTTGGTTACCTTACTCAATGTTACTAAAAGTTTATAAAACTTACTAATTTATAAGAACACAGATGTTTTTAATTTATTTAAATTTAAAAAGCCCGTATTTAAAAATCCAAAAATAGTAATAGTCTGTACAATAGATCTATATAAAATAAAGTAATTTTGTGATTTGTTTATACTCAAACTGTCCTCACATAAAATAAGATAAGATAAGATAAGATAGAATTTATTATTAATCCAAATAAATGGATTTTTTTTTTTCTATTACAATGCGCACATTCATTTTCAACACATTGATAAATATTTTTACAAAGACTAACATTTTTAAACTAGAAAAATTAACACAAGATATATTCCATGGAACTTCAATCCCTTAGTGACAATATTGACTTTAAGAGGGATTATTTAGATTTAGTTACAGACATGGGAGCACGCTGGTAAATTCTAACAGATTGGTGACCATTTGAATTTTATATCTTTCAGTCCTGACTTTGAAAAAAATAAATTTTGTCCTAATCAAGCTGATCTTAGGTATCTGTGATGAAGAGGATGGGATGTAGCTGCTAAAATTTGTTTAGTTTTACAAATGCATAATGCTGAAAATATCTCTTCAACCGAGGGTAGTGATTAATAAGCCTATTTCATTTGTGTTTGATAAGAAACAATGAATTTCCACACCATCTGATGATACTAAAGCCCATTAGGCATCCCATTGTTACACTGTAGAAGATTTTAATAATTTGTTTGTTAACGCCAAATTTCCAATATTTATTCTCACCCAAGCACGTTAACATCTGATTATCACATCTTTCCAGATGCCAGCCAAGAGCACAGACGTGCAGGCAGACTTTTACAGTCTGTGGTGTACATGGGGGTCCAGTCCTTGTTACTTCTGATCACTGCCTTAGACAGACACAACCAGAATGTGGTAGCTAATAAAATAAGAAGTAAGCTTAAGATAAGGTTTATCACTGTGAATGTATTTAAATATGTGTCAGAAATGCCAGATTAATAAATTGTATCAATGTGATTGTAGTAAGAAGGTAAGATTTCTAATGTAACTTGATCTTTCAATTTAAAAATTTTTCCTTTTAATTGCCCATGAGTTAAGAGCAAACAGGTGATCAGAACCTTGCTCGTCTAAGAAAGGCTCTGTACAACTTATTTGATTCATTAACTGTCACAGTAAACTATACAGACCAGGACTGCGGCTTACATAAAAAAATTATTTTACAAGGCATTTTTAATATGCTTATGCAGGATTTATATAATTTAGCTATAGCCCTCAAACATTTTTGTAAAAACTTTATTATCAAATTTGTTTTTAAAAAATGTGATAACATTTTTTTACTTTTTTTTTTTTTCAGGTAGCCTTCCGTGTCATTATGTTACAAGTGAATCAAAGTTACATTCTTTTGCTCCTGAAGACAACAGTAAATCACACAGACTGTCATCAAATTTAAGCACACCGAGATCGGCATCAAAAGACACTCCACAAAACAAAACCCCATCGAAAACTTCCACGCCCGATGGATCAAAATCAAGCGAAAAACAGCCCCGCAAAAAGCGGTCGCGGTCTCTCTTTGCTCGCAAAAATAAACTGCGGGATAGCGAGCTGGAAAGTGAGATTGCTGTGGACATGCAAGGAGATTACAATTACTATTACCCGGCCATCAATCTGAACGCTCTCAACACAACAACAAGCAGCGGGAGTGGAAGTATAGGCAGCAATGAGCGTAGGGACGACAGTCATTATGAGGCGCAGAGCAGAAGGCAATATGGCCGCATCAATCATCACAGCAGCCGAGCACCACAAGCCAGTGAGGAAGTAATTGTCTGATCGTAACAGGCTCCCCATTTGCCACCTGACACAAGACACTGTAAACATGATGTGTCGTGACATGTCAGATGACAGTTGAATTATTCCACAGGGCATTACAATCAGTTCATATATTTTCATCCCAACAGATTTTAGTGCAAATATTTACATGATTTTCTATAAGGCACTAATAGCTCTGAAGTTTAATGAAGGGTATTTCAAAATTCTGGATGAAGAAGACCTTGATTAATGAGACACAAACAATTTGGGTAAACAAAACAATATATGTTCAGCTTTAATTATGATTACACAATACATATGAGCTTTAATAGCAGGGAGGTTGCTTCTATCAAGCATGTCCCTAAGGCTGTTGTCCCTCCGTAGAGCAAAAAGAGGAGGATTTTTTTAAAAATCTGATTGGTGACAGGGTCTGCCATAAGGATGGACTAGTCCATTCATGATTGGTGACAGGGTCTGCCATAAGAATGGACAAGTCCATTCAGAATCAAAGTTGCATGCGTAGACACACTAACACATGTCTTATATGTGATTGAAGTTAATAAGATCACTTTCCCTTTGGATATATTCAGAATTAAAGATGATTTTACTTGCACAAGCCACAACATGGTTTACACCATACTTTGTAGGGGAGACAGGTTGTCGCCTTGGGGACTGATTCAGAGAACACCTGTGCAACATCAATAAACAGGCGATGTGTCCCATTTCTAAACATTTCAATAGTGCTAACCATAATTGAATGCTAGACATTGCAGTTACTGTTATTTTATAGGCGCGTAATACACCTGATAGAATTTAGACATACAGCAAATTAATAAAAGATTTTGTATGTTGAATCCATACAACCAAATTCACAATTGTACATAACCGCAATGTCTTTTTTCCTGTTTGGTTTTTAAATTGTACTTCCACCCACTTTCTTTCCATACTTCTGATTTTTGTTTTCATTAGGGACTTTCATTTTCAGGTATAGGTAGGATATACCTGTATTATGTAAATTTAATTTATAATTATGTTAATATATTTAGTTTTACTCATGAAGGCATTTGCAGAAATGTTTGTATTTATATATTGTCTGATCATAATGAAAGCTTAAACTATATTGTTTTATTTACAAAATTTGTGTGTCTTAAAAGCTTTATCGCAGTCCAAACCTCTTCTAATTAATTAATTATAGAAGACCTACCTTGAAAATAAGACAATTTTTTCTATGATAAATTTTGTTGGATGAAATTTACCCTTAAAAACTTCCTTCAAGTTCAAGTGCTGCCCTAACATCCTTTCAATATTCAGATCTCACCAATGTATAATAATAAGAATAATGGAATTGGAAAAGAAGATGTATTCTTGCTCCACAATGTAATTGTATGGTCCTTTGTACCAAAGGAAATTAAAAGTTTTATAAATGTATGAATAGGAAATAGATACACAGATTCTATACCCCAGATGAGTATGGAGTGAACTGTCTCAGTATGAATGTTTTTTGTATGAATGTTATGTTAAACAATATGGAGATATTATATTATTCCTGTTTAGCCTTGTTTACAGAGTACTTTCCTATTATGTTGGACTTGATGGTGTACCAAGATACTCTACTGTATTGGAATTATCCATAGACTCGGACAAGTTTTCCAGTGTTATTGCTTGCGCACACCAGCCCTAAAGAGGCTGCAATAAAAGATATAATAAAGTAAGAGAATGAGGGAGGCAAGCTAGCTCGGGAATAAGAGACCTGCACAGATGGTCTTAGGTGATGGGGTGGACAGACTGAGGCGATGGGGTGGACAGACTGAGGTGATTGGCAAAAACATTGAGTAACATTGAAACAAATGGAGCTGAATGGACAGATATCCTTGATGACCTAGGTGCCACTAAGGGACGCTACAAGTTGATTATAAATAAAAACAATTTAAACAGTTTGAAAGACTTATTTAAATTTCATTACATTTTTACAATTGTGGTCAATTTTACTAAAAACCACATCAAAAAGTTCATGTGGCATTGCTGGTGTTTTTTGTGTGGTTTTTTTCTCCTCCCTCTCAAACATTTTCCCCATTAGTTAGGGCAAAACCAGTGTTCAAATTAATTGCATTTTTAATCCAACAATCATTGCCATTGATTGAAATATTAATTATTATAAATTAACGAGGCACTGATTTCCAAATTTAAAATATCATAAATTTTTTTTTAAAATAAACGATTTGATTACACCATTGGCTGGTGTCAAAGTCAGGAATGTGAAGTCAGAGTTTTGAAGTTAGATGTGCAAACAGAGTCGGTTAAGCTTACGGGAGGTGCGGGTATATTCTTTATCCCCCTTCAGGCCCCTTGCAATCGACACACCCTTTAAAAAATAAAAAATAATAAATTAGAATAGTAAAGAAAAAACGTTTTTACTTGTTGCTCAGCACTTGCACACAAAACTGTAGGAATGCAGTTCGTTATATGTTTTAATATGTCTCATTGCAATTAAGCTAATTAACAAATCTTTTATTAATGGGAATTCGTTCCTAAGCTAAGATTAGTATTTCTACCTGAGAGTGCACCTCTAATTATAACCTTATCTAAAACCAGGGGAGGTCAGCCCAAATGGCTAATCGGACCACTTTGATACAAGAGTTACCATTCATAAGTCCATGAAATTCCACTTTAAAAAAAAAAAAAAAAAAAAAAAAGCACTAAACGCTATTTAGAAATGTTTCTCTTAATTCAAATAATCAAATGCAAAGTAACAAAACAGAATGAAATTAATTTAGTATCATTTATCTTTTCTCTCACCTATCTTTTTTTAAAATCGATATCTTTGTCAATGGAATGAATAACTGAATAAGATTATTTGTGATAAATCTTAATCGGACATTCGCCGGTTGGGACACCCTGTCGAAAACAGCTTATTGGATAAAAGTAAAAGTGCGAACATTTATTATATTATTAGTGCGCGGACTTAAGTTTAAAAGTTCGTGGATAAAAGTGGGGAAAATGATAAAGCTTCATTTTGTGGGATGGATCACATTTAATTTTTTCTTTCTCCTCGGAGCATTTAGTTTTTCAGCTTGATATTTGATTCTCTTATCTAGAGATTTTTTTTAATGCTTGAAAATTTGGTGGGACAGAGATTACTCTTACATTACATTAATAAAAAATAGAAGAGTAAGAGCGGTTTGGAACTTGTCATTTATATAATATAGTCTAGGCCTATAACAAAAAAATATTTTTCTCTGTTATCAGGAAACTGTCGAACAAAAGAAACATATTCACTTTAAGAAAATACAAATGATTTTATTTAATAATAATTGATGAAAGGTTTATGCCTACTATTAATACAAAAAAATACTTAAAAGTGTTTGATTTTTTAATATCTAGTTCATGAACTAGACTAAATTTAAAACTTTGCAAATAGCAATAGATTAAAACCATAATGGAATCATACAACTGATAAAACACCCTACCCTACATTAACAGGTGATCTCACTATGTGAAAAAATAGAAATAAAAAACAGGTACCCAATGTTGTATAATTATTATAATTCATATCGATGGAAAGGTCATTTATTTCCATTTTTCCCCGTCTTTAACTAGGGATTTTGCAGGTTGAAAAAATAAGAATACCAAAGAACTGAAAGTAGGCCAATGGGCGTGGCTTATAACAAGCAGTGGGCTTTTTTCACTACGAAACAATATTTAATATTCAAACGAGTTTTGACTGAAACATTCGGGTCATCAAGTATATCGAGCGTATAATTCATAATTCCCTACTCATAAAAGGCACAGGTTACTTAACTTAAAGTTAACCAGTTAACCCTAAGATGGGGGGCTAACTTTACCCCCAAAGATCCACCAATATACGTGGAAGTGTGTTATACTGTAATCTAAGCCTTAAAATTCATTTATGTTTATTGCTTAATTAAGGGGGGCGTCATTAATTACGTCAACTAAAATGGGGGGGGGGGGGAGGGGGTTTTGAAATGTTTGACAGTTGTTGACAAGGGGGAGGGGGGGAGCTTAGATTAGTTGACGTCAACACTCATGTTTTTTTTTTTTAGAATTTTAATTTTAAAAATTTGGGGGGGGGGGGGGAGAGGGTTTTGAAATGTTTGACAGTTGTTGACAAGGGAGAGTGGGGGAGCTTAGATTAGTTGACGTCAACACTCATGTTTTTTTCTATTAGAATATTAATCTTAAAAATTGTTTTGTAATTACATTATTTTAAACAATTTAATGAGTGTAAATAGTCATAAATGTTTAGGCTTTTAACAATACAAGAGTTATTTAATGTGTGTCTGTCTGTGCAATGCAGATGGCTGGTCAGAATGTTGGCACACTTTGTTAGTGCAAGAGAAGTCAAAAGTTGGCATCTCTTCACCTGTCATTTTTCTCTTAATCCGCTCCCTGAATGAATAACACACCATTGTACATGATGTTCAATAAAAAAAAACACACACACATCGGTGTTTAATAACAACTATAACCAACTCAAAGACAGAGAGAGCTTATGGCAATTATTGCTCACACCGACAATACTTCTATTTTAAGTGCTGAATGGTTAGATAAGGATGACGTTGACTTGTCTGGTGTATCAGTTCCACAAGATGAACATTCTAAATCAGCTACTATAGACTATGCCCATCAGGGGCGCGATTTCAGGGTTTTTTCTATGGGAAATGGAGAGGGGGGGGGGGCAAAAACCAAAACTTGGTCGGCTTGTTAATTTGTTGAGGTTTAAATAAAACAAGAAAAATCAGGGGGGGGGGGCTAATCCCCCCTGCCCTTCCCAAATGATGTCCCTGATGCCCATTGTTACGATACAGCAACACCTGGCTACTCCATGGGAAGATGGTAGCAGCTAGAAACTATACGATAGGCATAATTGTCAGCTATACTGACAATAATCATATTTATACTTCCACAAACAATGATATGTAGTCCTTAACAACCTATTCTATTGATTCTGCTTTATAAAATTTAAGTGTAAAAACTTTTAACTTGTTGATTAACAAGCTAAACATGTTATGAAATAATTTCCCTACAATTGTATGTAGATCAGCACAAAGTAAAATGTATTTATCAATTTATTTATATTAAAATTCTTTTTTTATGGGTTGTGGGGGGGGGGGTATAAAATGTTGACATAATTAAATAGGGGCGTCATGGAAAGGTTGACAGTTGTTGACAAAAAAAAAAGGGGGGGGGGGTAATAAATGCGTAAAAATTGTTGACGTAATTAATGGACGACCCCTAAGCCATTTTAAGGGTAAGTTACCTCGGAACTTTAAGAAACGCTCAAAATTATCTTCAACTCTTTTTTTTTTTTCATAATATCCGAAGAAACTCATTTCAAGTTAAAGATACGTAATAGACCTAACAACAGTTTCATTCAATAATACTAACCGGTTATAAAAAACAAAACAAAAAAACGAATCAGCTATAATAATCTGGAAACTCAAAGAAAATTATAAAAAAAATAATTAAATAGGCCGACTACTAAGAAAATTCCCCAGGAATGTAGAGGAATTTATAGAACTTAATTAAAATTTCCAAAGAACATTATTAGATCTTAAAACCCTCATTGCACAAGGGTGGCACAAGGGTGGTACAAGGGTGGCACAAAGGTTGAACAAGGGTTGCACAAGGGTTGCACAAGGGTTGCACAAGGGTTGCACAAGGGTGGCACAAGGGTTGCACAAGAGTTGCACAAGGGTGACACAAGGGTGGCACAAGGGTTGAACAAAGGTGGCACAAGGGTGGCCAAAATGGTTTGGTCCACATCGTCAAAAAGGTTGAACAGCACTGTGGAAGAGACCAAAACAACAAGATTTTTGTAAAGTAACATTTTGATTATCATAGCAATGGCATTTTTTTTTTTTTTAAATTTTTTGGTACTAATTTTAGACAAAATTCTTATTCCTTAATCGTCAGTTTCAAATAAATTATGTGGATTTGGTTGTTTTTTTTTTTTTTTTTTTTTTTTTTTTTTTTTTTTTATTATATTATACTTAAGTATATCGATGAGGAAATTTGTAATTTATCGGAAGAAAGTTAACATAGTTTGAAATTACAAAGAACAATTTCAATCAATTGAATATTGGAAACTTTTAAACGATTTCTCTCACATAAAACCATATATTAATAATTTAAGATGTCTTTTGTAACGATTCATGTTTTCTTAATATAATTATGTCGTTAATATAAAATCTATAAAAATGACCAGTTTTGAAAACCCATAAAACTGTATAAACATTTCTACTTAACATTTTGTTTTCGTTTTGACTCTGGTATGACTTGGAAATATTATTATAATTTTTTTAAAAATTTAATTTGCGTTCAATATGTAAAATGATCTTGGCAGTGATTTTTGTGACAAAAATCTTTTCTTTTTTTTTTTTTTAAATCCTTTTTAATTTAATAATTAACTCCCAATATTTTAAAAAAAAATTAAAAACTTCCTTACCATTTAATATACTAAAAAAAAAAAAAAAAAAAAAATTTTTTTTTTTTTTTTTTTAAATTTTTTTTAATTTAATAATTAAAAACAAAAAATTTAAAAAAAAAAAAAAAATTTTCTTACCATTTAATTTTTTAAAAAAAAAAAAAAAAAAAAAATTGCATAATACTAGCAGGCCAAGCAGACCCGTTGCTCGCCTTTTCTTTTCGAGAGCTCTTGCCACTGTTTGGTTTGGCTCTCCTTCCACCTTGCATCGAAAAATGATAATGAAAAGAGTGTCCACATCCCATTTACAAACCCTTACGCATACGAGCGCTCCCCCCCTCCCGCAGTCATAGATGTTGCTGGGATCACACGATGGCTCTAGAGTTAAGTGACACCTAAATTTCCTGACATCTCTTCGTCGCTTTCCAATAAAGTGTAGAATGTTGCAAAACTAAATTCAGGTATGTGCTAAAATGCATTCTTGTATTTTGAAGTTATCAAACAGTTTCTGGAGACTACAAAGATTTAAGGGGTGAGAATTAACTTGAACAAAAGCATAAAGCATAACCTCAAGGACGACACAAGTGGAATGACTTTAGTTCACATCCCGCTGATGAGGAGTTAGATTTGTCTTTGAACATTATAACGGTTCATTTCGGCGCTTCCCACCCGAAAGTTTGAAATGTCACCTCAGATTTGTCTGAAATAAACAGGGAATTCAAGTATTTTGAATTCGCCCCACTGTCTTCAGCCCCCTCACTTTCTCCACCTCGCCCCTTTCCCTCACGCTGATCAATGTCACAGTATGCGTGTGTATATAAGCTTGTCCCAATTGAATATCATGGGGTACTCCACAACCGGAGTGAATTCAGTTTATGTATGGCACTGGGCGCCATACTACCTCCTTAGACCTTTCAAAAGTTGCCTCCCCCCCCCCCCCATCAAAATGTCTAATAGAAATATTATATTCAATTATACTCCAAAATGTACCTCTTGATTTTGAAATAATGAAATATTTCTGGGGACAGCACTCCACTGACCACATCATAAAAATAAAAAACTGAAAACGAAATATTTATGAAACTTGAAAAGTATTTAATAACAATTTTACAATAAAAAGATGTAGAGAGTATAGGGAAACGCAACAAATAAATGACGTCATGCATCCGGGGAAGGGGTATCGCCTTTTATAGATTTAGCTATGTATTTACATTGAGGCACATATTATAGGTCAATAAATATTAGCCTGCGGGAAAGTTGGGGGGGGGGGAATATTGACGGATTAACTAACTTAACGGCGCGTGTTATTATAGATGTACGTAGTGACTGCCTCGGTCTAGAGACAGGCGAATGCTGGACATGACATGGGTAATTGATAGGGTCATTAAAAGTGGTTTACTTGCGTAGGACTGTTGCAAAAGGCAGAGTGGATTATGGAGGGGAAAAAAAGAAAGAAAGAGATATAGAGAAAGAGTGGAAAAGAGTTTGAAAAGAAAGAGGTAGAGCGAAAGAATGAGATAAGAAATAAAGAGAGAGAAAGAGACAGAAAAAATTAGAAAAAAGAAATAAATATACATGAAGAAAGAGAGAGAAAAGAAAGAAAGAAGGCAAGAGAGAAAGTAAAAGACTGGGATAGAAAGAGAGATAAGAGAAAGAGAGAGAGAGAATCGGAGAGAAAAGAAAGGGAGAGAGAGAGAGAGAGCAACACAGAGACAGAGAAAAGGGCGAGAGGAAGAGAGAAAAATAAAGAGTGAAAGAGAATGAGATTGAGATTGAGAGAAAGTGAGAGAGAACGAGGCAGACAGAGATAGATAGAGAGAAAGGGAGAACGAGGGAATATAGAGAAAGGAGTAGGCAGTGAGAGAGAAGAGAGAAAATGATAGGGGGATAGGGAGATAGAGAGAAAGAGATAGAAAAGAAATAAAGACAGAGAACGAGAGAGAGAGAGAGAGAGAGAGAGAGAGAGAGAGAGAGAGAGCGAGAGAGCGAGAGAGAGAGAGAGATAATGTAATTGAAAACATTGGACAAAGCTGGGAGTGCTTGTTTGACATAATCAACATCATTCAAATCAAACACTCTAGAACTGGTCCAGTTGTGTAGTAAGGGGCGGGCACTGCATAGTTTGGATAATTTTTTTTTTTCTTTGAAGATTAGCAATCACAGAAGAAAAACTAAAATATCTAACCCGAGTTACGCCACTGAACTGAAAACTAAAACATCCAACCTTAGCTACGCCACTGAAATATACTTATCTAAAATTTACAGCCTTAAAAAACAAACAAAAACACTAAAATAGCTAGCTACAAGACTAAAGGTCCCGTGTCCCTTCTAATTAAAATGACGATGATATTCTAAACTGACAATTCTCCCCCATCTTGTCATCCAGCTTAACTCCCTTTTCACGTCTTTCAGCGAACGCCCCTCCATTCCATACAATGTGCACAATCCAAGTGACCTCCCCTGACAGCTAGGTGGAAATTTGACTCGGCAGATCTTGAAATAACCTTGATGCAGCATTGTCTCATCAAAACAAAGATCCCCTTTCTTTTATCCTGTTCGCATTTTTTATTGATAACCTGAAAGTCCATCCTAAAAAAAATACCAGATTTTCAAATCAACCCCCCCCCCCCTTTTTATTTTTTTCAACTTCTGTCACACAGGTCCAAAAGCCGTGGAGATTCCCAAACGAGGCTGAGATCGCTGTGGCGGTATCCGGAATGCGGATCTCCAGCAGACACGACCGTCTCTTGTGAGGGTTCTGGCATGTTTGCAAGAAGAGTTTCACACTTCCTGTTTGCCTAATTAGCACGCGGCTGCAAATGTCACGCATGTGCAGTAGAGCAGCGTCCCCCCCCCCCTCAATGGTGGTCCACGTACCGGTATCGATCCTCGAGCCTTATGTTCAAGATCCGCACAACATGAATATTTATGATAAATTAATAAAATTTAAGTAATATAGTTGACACCGATCCCTGGTTCGTTTTCGAAAATTGTCCACTGGTCCGCAAAACTTATAATTTGGGATACGCTTCAGAGGAGCTTCGATCGTTTTCGATGGTATTTCTTACAGGCGTAAATTTAATTAGGATGAGTAATGAATCAGCCAATGCCATTGGCCTATCTTTATTCTTAGTGACGTTATACTAATAAACAAAGTGGTTTTTGACATGCGAACTGTGTTGTTCTTTGTTTCAAACATGTTATAACGAAAATGAATATGTGAATATTTTTTTATTGTTTCTCGTTATATAATTATCTAATCTGTTCCTTATAATTATGATAGTCTTAATTAAATTTAATTTCAATTTTCAAGCAATGACGTCCAATGACTACGGTGATCTTGAGGCGATTTGGGAGCAGGTGGGATTGGAGGAGGGGGTGGGGGGCTCCCAAGCGGCTCCTAGCTACAGTGGCGTCACTAAGGGTGCGTGCGGTGCGGGCCGTCCCGGATGATACCCTCAAAGGGGAGTGAAATCTACACGGCGTCACTATTCAATCCACACGGCGTCACCATTCAATCCACAAGGCGTCACCATTCAATCCACAACACGGTGTCAACATTCAATCCACATGGCGTCACCATTCAATCTACACAGTGTCGCCATTCAATTCACAAGGCGTCACCATTCAATCTATACGGGGTCACCATTCAATCCACAAGGCCTCGCCAATCAATCCACACGGAGTCGCCATTCAATCCACACGGTGTCGCCATTCAATCCATACGGTGTCGCCATTGAATCCACACGGTGTCGCCATTCAATCCATACGGTGTTGCCATTCAATCCACAAGGCGTCGCCAATCAATCCACACGGAGTCACCATTCAATCCACACAGTGCCGCCATTCAATCCACAAGGCGTCGCCATTCAATCCACAAGGCGTCGCCATTCAATCCACAAGGCGTCGAAAATCAATCCACACGGAGCTGTCACACGCTGTCGCCATTCAATCCATACGGTGTCGCCATTGAATCCACACGGTGTCGCCATTCAATCCATACGGTGTTGCCATGGAATCCACAAGGCGTCGCCAATCAATCCACACGGAGTCACCATTCAATCCACTCAGTGCCGCCATTCAATCCACAAGGCGTCGCCATTCAATCCACAAGGCGTCGCCATTCAATCCACAAGGCGTCGAAAATCAATCCACACGGAGCTGCCATTCAATCCACACGGTGTCGCCTTTCAATCCATACGGTGTCACCATTCAATCCACATGGCGTCACCATTCAATCTACACAGTGTCACCATTCAATTCACAAGGCGTCACCATTCAATCCATACGGGGTCACCATTCAATCCACAAGGCGTCGCCAATCAATCCACACGGAGTCGCCATTCAATCCACATAGCGTCACCATTCAATCCACACGGCGTCACTATTTAATCCCCACGGCGTCACTATTCAATCCACACGACGTCACCATTCAATCCACACTGCGTCATCATTCAATCCACAAGGCGTCACTATTCAATCCTCACGACGTCACTTTTCAATCCACACGGCGTCACTATTCAATCCACATGGCGTCACCATTCAATCCACACTGCGTCACCATTCAATCCACACTGCGTCACCATTCAATCTACACGGCGTCACTATTCAATCAACATGGCGTCACCATTCAATCCACACGACGTCACCATTCAATCCACACGACGTCACCATTCAATCCCCATGACTTCACCATTCAATCCAAACGGCGTCACCATTCAATCCACATGACTTCACCATTCAATCCACATGACTTCACCATTCAATCCACATGACGTCACCATTCAATCCACACGGCGTCACCATTCAACCCACATGACGTCACCATTCAATCCACACGGCGTCACCATTCAATCCACATGACGTCACCATTCAATCCACATGACGTCACCATTCAATCCAAACTCAAACATTTTAATCCGCAGCCTGGGCACGCCAGGAATTTTTTTTGTTCAACTAATTGAACTTTGCTTGTCGAGGGCAATCAAAGGTCATAGGTTATACCTATGCATTGTTAACAAACCCTACTTTGGCGATAAGGGATGGGCCAGCCCCCCCCCCCCC
>CAXITT010000234.1:716422-735854 GCA_964033795.1 Lymnaea stagnalis | reverse complement strand
GTGTTAGTTATCTGGTTCATGTGACAGTATCTGTGAGGTGTTATTTATCTGGTTTGTGTGACAGTATCTGTGAGGTGTTAGTTATCTGGTTCATGTGACAGTATCTGTGAGGTGTTAGTTATCTGGTTAATGTGACAGTATCTGTGAGGTGTTAGTTATCTGGTTCATGTGACAGTATCTGTGAGGTGTTATTTATCTGGTTTATGTGACAGTATCTGTGAGGTGTTATTTATCTGGTTCATGTGACAGTATCTGTGAGGTGTTAGTTATCTGGTTCATGTGACAGTATCTGTGAGGTGTTAGTTATCTGGTTTATGTGACAGTATCTGTGAGGTGTTATTTATCTGGTTTGTGTGACAGTATCTGTGAGGTGTTAGTTATCTGGTTCATGTGACAGTATCTGTGAGGTGTTAGTTATCTGGTTAATGTGACAGTATCTGTGAGGTGTTAGTTATCTGGTTCATGTGACAGTATCTGTGAGGTGTTATTTATCTGGTTTATGTATCAGTATCTGTGAGGTGTTATTTATCTGGTTTATGTATCAGTATCTGTGAGGTGTTAGTTATCTGGTTCATGTGACAGTATCTGTGAGGTGTTATTTATCTGGTTTATGTATCAGTATCTGTGAGGTGTTAGTTATCTGGTTCATGTGACAGTATCTGTGAGGTGTTATTTATCTGGTTTATGTGACAGTATCTGTGAGGTGTTATTTATCTGGTTCATGTGACAGTATCTGTGAGGTGTTAGTTATCTGGTTCATGTGACAGTATCTGTGAAGTGTTAGTTATCTGGTTTATGTGACAGTATCTGTGAGGTGTTATTTATCTGGTTCATATGACAGTATCTGTGAGGTGTTAGTTATATGGTTCATCTGACAGTATCTGTGAGGTGTTATTTATCTGGTTCATCTGACGGTATCTATGAGGTGTTAGTTATCTGGTTTATGTGACAGTATCTGTGAGGTGTTGGTTATTTGACCCTCCCCCCCTTCAACTATTTCAGTCACTAGTGTTGACCCTGTCTCCCAAAATTTCGTACACATAATCTGACTCAGCTCCCTTAACTATCTCAGCCATCAGTTTGGCCCAGCTTCCAGTTTTCATCATAATTTGAGAACCGTTGAACTTTATAATCAGCAACCAGCAGACATCCGGTAGCTGTCAGCCATGTAAGCTTTCATTGTAATCCTGTTGTCTCTTATTGGACGTGCGCACCCAGTTCGCCGATGTCAAAGTGCGCTCCTATTGATCAATATCGGATTTTCAACATAGATTCTAATTTTGGTATCGGTTTTTGTTAATAGCTAAATCTTTTCTTTTTTTTTTTTTTTTTTTTTTTTTTTTTTTTTTTTTTTTTTTTTTTTTTCTGTCTTTTTTTTTTGTGTTTTTTTTTTTTTTTTTTTTTTTTTTTTTTTTTTTTTTTTTTTTTTTTTTTTTTTTTTTTTTTTTTTTAAATTTACCTGAACGGCTTCTGATTATCAGCAGTGGTCCTAAAACATGAATCTAGAAAGGAACATGGCTCTGATGATTTCTTCTTCTCCAAACCAAACAAACAAACAAACAAACAAATTAATTTTAAGATTCCAATTTGAAATGTAATGAGTTTTAAAGCTATACATTTAACACACCACAAATTATTAAACTATAAATTGTAATTTTGTTAATTCAAACACATGAAGACCGCACCTGGAAGGCGAGGGATTGCGCCTAAGCTGGTTTCAATCCCTCAATCCCCCAAAGTCTGGTACATACATCATAAAATATTTGCCAATCTGGCAGATAATTATATAGGAACGACTTGGTTTCAAACAGCGGTGTGAACCGCTTAGCATTTCAGCTGTAAGAAAGAACAGCTTATAATTCAACATTAGCTTGGGGTTTTTCTTTTCTGATTGATAATCAGTTTTGGGGAGCAAATCTTAAACATCTGGTCCAATGTTTAGCGGTTCGCCTCATTGACAGAAAGATCTACAGACGTCAGAACCGTGCCAGTGCGACACTGGTCTAACGTCCGGCGGGTCGTTCACTGTGACCTCACCGGATTACAAAGACAGCGGTGTTAAGTGCCACTCTCTGTCTCTGGAAGTTCAATGAAAAAATATCCTTAAAAAAAAAAAGAAAGGTTTTTCGTATAAATCCTTTATTTGAAATTATAAATCATTTATTGTTATCTTAATATTCTAAGGACCCACCCGCTTTTGCGCCGCAGATTTATTTCACCGACTATTTCAGAACAAAAAAATATTACGCACCAAACGCACTTGTGATAAATGTTTTTGAAGAATCTCATTTAGCGCAGTCATGGTGAATTTTATTTCATGATATCAGTTGAATAAACTGGAAAAACTGTTTTCTTGGGAGTTTTGGGTTTGGCGGTGGGGGCTGAAACTTTGACAGAATGTTATTATCATCGGCAGCAAGTCTAAGTGCCAAGTTTCAGCTCGATAATTTGACGGTAAGTGGGTCAAATAGCCGTCCGAGGACATTGTCAGCTAGCCACGAACAAAAGTGGGGTTAATATATATATATATATAATATATATTAAATTGGGGTGGTGGTTAATTGTGATTGATGACGTCATAATAAGACTATCCTTAGTGGGCACTACCATGACTTCCACAAGGGGCTGTTAACCCCCCCTCTCCCCCAAACCAAACCAAAAAAAAAAAAGGATTCAGCGCCTATGGCCTTCAGCCATTCGGAAAGTCAGAGATGCCCAGTGTCCCAGTGTGTCTTTGGCAAGCTATGTATTGACACTTGTGTTTCTAGAGACATTTTTTTCAATTTTTGTTTTAGTCTTTTTTTTTTTAAGCAACAGAGTGATCCCCCAATTATTACTTTTTTGATTAACAGTTACCACTCACGACATCCTGAACATACACATACCACTGTCCGTAGAAATATGCATATAACATTGGGGGGCATAGATTTACGCATCAAGCAAATCACAGAACTAATCAAGAAATTTGCAACAGACCGTTTCATTTCTTTGACTTATATTTATATTTGATACCTGTAAAGCAGTATCATTTTAATATCTTTATAAGTATCAATATATAGATTGATACACACAGCTGTGCATGTCCGGCTAAGTGGTGCTACACATGATTGTTACCGATGTCATCAGACGGACTAACCAACTGTCCACCGAGCAATAACTGTTTATAAAATGAGCATCTGTCGTTCGTCACTGACACACCCTTGTCAGTGACACGCCCAGGCACACTCTTATCAAGCACGTACCAGCAGTCCCCACCCCCCTTATATGAAGATGTTTTGTTTTTTTTTAAATTGAAGCATTAAGTTGTTTGCCAGGCGAGTACTTAACTCAAGTGATGAGCTTCATATGATGCGCATCGTATGTTTACAATTGTTTAAAGATGGTAAAGAAAAAAGCACTGAACAACCGTGGGGTCATTTGAAGGAAAAATGATTCACACTCGAGACTATAGTAGGCCCCATTTTGTTAAGAGTGATATAGCCCTTCTGCTAGGAGTGTAGTGGTCCTACTGCTGTGAGTGTGGTAGTCCCACTGCTTTCAGTGTGTTAGTCCCACTGCTGTCAGTGTGGTAGTCCCGCTGCTGTCAGTGTGGTAGTCCCACTGCTGTCAGTGTGGTAGTCCCACTGCTTTCAGTGTGGTAGTCCCACTGATGTCAGTGTGGTAGTCCCACTGCTGTGAGTGCGGTAGTCCCACTGCTGTCGGTGTGGTAGTCCCACTGCTGTCGGTGTGGTAGTCCCCACTGCTTTCAGTGTGGTAGTCCAACTGATGTCAGTGTGGTAGACCCACTGATGTCAGTGTGGTAGTCCCACTGCTGTGAGTGTGGTAGTCCCACTGATATCAGTGTGGTAGTCCCACTTTTTGAATTGTGGTACCCGCACTTGTGGAAGCCCCACGTGAAGGAGTTTGGACGCCCCACTGTTTGGGGTGTGGTAACCCACACTCAACAAAAGCACGATCTATACGAGACTTTATCCAGACTCGCAACACATCGCAACACATCGCAACACATCGCAACACATCGCAACACATCGCAACACATCGGTTTTCATAGCAAACGCTTCCGAGCAATTTTTTTCACGTCATCAAAATTTCTTATTAATTAAACAAATAAAATAAAACAATTTAAACGGAATAAGCAGATGTTGTTTTGTTTCTTGAAATAGTTTCATTTTGATAGAAAATGCACAACAACTTTGCAACAACTTTCTCCAACATGACAATAGTATTCCGAGCCAGCCTCTAGATATCTATTTACTGTGTATCTGAAGTTACCCGTATTAGGATTTGTATTTTTATTCTGATCCAAGGCAGTTTTCTTTTCAAGTTCAAAATCCTTTATATTCACTTTTGCTCGTGGGTGCCTGGAAAAAAATCTTCCCTTGCCTTCAAGCTATCGAGCTGAAACTTGGCGGCAGACTCGTTGCCAACGGCAACACATTCTTTCAAATGTTTAGCCCCTCCTCAACCCCAACCCCCCAAAATATTGACTTCGTTTTTTTGTTTTTTTAACCTGTATCGTGTCAAGCTAAAATTAGTTTTTTTCAGAAAAGTTTTTTATAATAGATCGTAATCATTCCCCAGGTGGCGCTGGTTGCTTTAGGTGGCGCTGGTTGCTTTAGGTGGCGCTGGTTGCTTTAGGTGGCGCTGGTTGCTTTAGGTGGCGCTGGATGCTTTCAAAAATTGTTTCGTGTCTTCCTGTCACGGTTGTTATTGTTATTATAGGTTTGTTGTGGGGATTGTAATTATTATATTTTAACGTTGTAAATCACTTTTGATCACAATAAAGACTATAATACACACAAATCGTGTTCTAGTTGTTATTTTTTTTTTCTTTCCAGGCAGGTCACTTCGAGAAAACAAGCAGTTTGGATTAACACCCTAGGACATCTTGAAAAATTTGCCTGCCAGCTAGATTGATATCTTCACTGGCCTGCCAGCTAGATTGATATCGTCATTTGATTGCCAGCTAGATTGATATCGTCATTTGATTGCCACCTAGATTGATATCGTCATTTGATTGCCAGCTAGATTGATATCGTCATTTGATTGCCAGCTAGATTGATATCGTCATTTGACTGCCAGCTAGATTGATATCGTCATTTGATTGCCAACTAGATTGATATCGTCATTTGACTGCCAGCTAGATTGATATCGTCATTTGATTGCCAGCTAGATTTATATCGTCATTTGACTGCCAGCTAGATTGATATCGTCATTTGATTGCCAGCTAGATTGATATCGTCATTTGATTGCCAGCTAGATTGATATCGTCATTTGATTGCCAGCTAGATTGATATCGTCATTTGATTGCCAGCTAGATTGATATCGTCTATAACCCACCTAGAACTTGACAAATCTCTACATTTGTATCCATCTGGCTCCCCTCCCCCCTTTTTTTCCTGTCGGGGAACATTGCAACTTATAAAAATGGGGAAAATCTCCCGGTGTCTCGGATTGAAACAAGACATTGTATGTGTATTATTCATGTCGTCTTTGTTTCAGTAAGCCTTACGCAATAGACACTTTAATGGATCGCCTCTCTGTGAACAATTTGAGGTTGATCACCAGAGAGTAAAGAGGAAGAGCTTTGTTTTCTGTTATATTATTATTTTAATAGTGTCAAATGTAAATTTGGAGTTGGATTTATTTTCTGCATAGTACGTTTTTCACATTTCAACATTGACACGAACAACCAGTGATTACATTATGCGTACTTTCGCGTGCAAACGAGTTTTCCTTAAGGGATTTCCAGTACTCACGTTTTTCGCCATCGTCAGCCTGTATGCCATGCAGAGATCAGTCTATTTCAAACCGAGTAGACTGGCGGATACCCTGCAAGCGCTGCAAGACACTCAGAAGTTAAACACCAAGCTCTCGCTTAGAGCGAGGAACATCAGCCTGAGCCAAGCGGCGTCCACCATTGGTAGCCGGAAGAGGTCCGAGGGCGCTGCCCTGGAGAAGACGACCAGGGGCTGGTTCGACAAGCGACCGAACGTCACGGCCTCAAAACTGAATCCAGCCGACCATCCCCACTTCCGGGGATTCGCCATCGAGAACCCGGGCGTGTGTACGAATGAGACGGTGGACGTCCTGATCTACTTTCACTCGGCGGTGGACCACAGGAACGAGAGGAGGGTCATCAGGGAAACGTGGGCCAGTTCGCAGACCTTCAGCGACATCAGCGTTAAACGCATTTTTATTCTGGGCCGCACCGAGGACAAATTACGACAGCTCCAGATCGAGACGGAGCAGTCTGCGTACGGGGACCTCGTGCAGGGAAATTTCGTGGACGCTTTCTCGAACTTGACGCACAAGGCCCTGACCTTGCTCGTCTGGGTTAACGCCCACTGCCCGCAAGCCAGGTACGTTGCCAAAGCCGACGACGACATGTTCGTCGACATCTACCGGGTGGTCAAAGAGCTCGTGCCGCAGCTGGCCTCGGTGCCGTCCGGCGCGGCCTGCGATCACAAAACGGACATGGACATCATCCGATCCCCCGGTTCCAAATGGTGCGTCGACAAGTCGCTGCTCGCGGGTCGGTCAAAGTGGCCGCCGTTCTGTCCGGGGTACTTCACCCTCTTCACGGGGAGCACCGTCCCAAAGCTCTACGAGGCGTCGTTTTCGGTGAGAGACTTTGTTCCTACCGACGACGCTTATCTGTTCGGCCTGCTGCCAGAACGAAATGTGACGTTGGAGATCGTCAACATCCACGGGGTGATTTCGCCGAACGTCCGGGCCAATCCTGAAGAGGAACTCAAAGTCCAGGGGAAGCTGGAGTATCTGGCGTTTCGAGCCAATAATGCAGCCGAGCAGACGAAGATCTGGTCAGCGAGGTCTAAAAAACTGACCAGCTGGGAGCAGGCCCACAGCTTCTATCACAACGCTCTTAAAGCAGCAGGCGAGAAAGGGGTGCTTGTCTTATAGAAATGACGCGGTCAGAATCAAACGTGGACCATCGTTGAAACATTCCATTAACTCAGTCCATAATATATGCATGTTTTGTGCAATAGTTTATGCTTGTGGTGAAGGCATCTATTAGTGGTAAAGGCCTCCATCTTTTTGGTAATGCCTCTAGCTTGTGGCAAAGTCCTCTACCATTTGGTAATGCCTCTAGCTTGTGGCAAAGTCCTCTAGCATTTGGTAATGTCTCTAGTTTGTGGCAAAGTCTTCTAACATTTGGTAATGCCTCTAGCTTGTGGCAAAGTCCTCTAGCATTTGGTAATGTCTCTAGTTTGTGGCAAAGTCTTCTAACATTTGGTAATGCCTCTAGCTTGTGGCAAAGTCCTCTAGCATTTGGTAATGTCTCTAGTTTGTGGCAAAGTCTTCTAACATTTGGTAATGCCTCTAGCTTGTGGCAAAGTCCTCTAGCATTTGGTAATGTCTCTAGTTTGTGGCAAAGTCTTCTAACATTTGGTAATGCCTCTTGTTTTATGAAGTGGAAAAAAAAGTGCCGAGATGTTGTTGATTGAATTAACGCAAATCGTCAGTCAACAACTGTTGAAATGTGATACATTAAGAACATATCATCAGCGCTGAAAAGATTAAGTAGTAGCAAGCATGTTTCGAATGCAAGTGCAAGGATATATGGCTATGGATGATTAGCGCAACATGGACGTCATTGCTTGTGTAACATTAACTTATTATTAAGAATAAAACTTGATGTCAGTAAGAATGTAATGTAGACAAAGAGTTTAGTTGAGTTGAGAAACAAACTAAAATCAGCAAAATGACCTTAGAATGACGTGATTACCTGAATAACGATCTATAAATGACCTTAGAATAAAGATAACGATCTATAAATGACATTAGAATGAAGTGAATACCTGAATAACGATTTATAAATGACATTAGAATGAAGTTAATACTTGAATAACGATCTATAAATTACCTATTAATACATGCCCAAACAGCATCAGCCATCAGCCTGATTATTCCAAGCGGGCGCTAGCTCGGAGGTTGTTTGTGTGTAGATCAGTTTCCTTGCATGTGATAACCATGTTGTCTTCGACTGCTTAATCAGTTTGGATCATGTCGGCGTTGAATAGCGCAGCATTTATTTAATGTCCTTCCATTCTGCCCAGTGAGACTTCTAGAGAGTTTAGGAACTGATTGCCCTTTAGCAGCTGTCACCAATGTTGTGTGTGAACAGTTTTTATGACAGGTGTATGATGAAGACTATACCAGCCATTGGTCAGACGTCACAGTCACAATGACAGTTTTTGTGTAGTAACTAATTAGTATTTCTGTGTTAAACAAAAAACTATGCCGATAAAAAGATTTGAAAATATTCAAAAATTCCCTGATTGAATAATCTGCTTCTTATAAGAATTTTGACATTGTGATCGAGAAATAGACTCTTTTTTTCCCCCACAATCGGCATTTCTAAAAATTTTTTTTTTTTAAATGTGTTGTTTGCTTCAGTATTTCTGTACAAAGACTGCCATGTCCGACCGTGTCCGACCATGTCCGACCATGTCGGACCCATTTCGGGGGTACTCAAATTAGCATAGGACACTTGGTCGGCTCAGAAAGTTTTGCGCTATGCCGAGAACCTAAACCTGCCGTACCAAAATGCTAAATGTCTTTCAGTTATTTCATCAGTTTTCAAAGGCGTAGAAACGGGGTGCGGAGGCGGCGGACCACACCGGGCAGCACTTTTTTTTCTTTAAACGGAGGGGCGGTTTTTTCGGCAGGGGGTAACACAAATCTTGATCCACCCATTATAGTCTCTATAATGTCCATTTCTTAGGTGTCCTTCAAATAGTCTTTCTAATGTCCATTTCTTAGGTGTCCTTCAAATAGTCTCTATAATGTCCATTTCTTAGGTGTCCTTCAAATAGTCTCTATAATGTCCATTTCTTAGGTGTCCTTCAAATAGTCTTTCTAATGTCCATTTCTTAGGTGTACTTCCTCGGGTAAACTGCCAGCTCTCCACTACTGATTCACATGTTGCACTTGCCTCCTTCTGTTCTGTCATTCTGGAGCAAAGCTTTTGTTGCATGCGATTCTCAAATTATGTATTTTAATAAAAATCTTTTTTTTTAAAAACCCTTTGCTCCCATGCATTGATTTAAAAATATCACATGAAATCAATAATCAACAAACGAACTACACGTCGAGGATTGTTTTTTTTTTTTTTCTAATGTGCTCCCCGCAGCTTCTGCACGTGACTCCCGGCAGGACATTTGTTTCTATATATTCAGAGGCGGCACTTTGAACCAACTGCAGAGTTTTTTCTTGGGGATGGATTCGACGAAAATCTGATTTATCCTTGCTCGTAGTGCGCTTTAACTGTCAAACACTTATCCTTTTAACTAAACGAATAAAATTATGGGGATGGGGGGGGGGGGTCATGTATACATAATATTTTATTCTTTTTTAAATTCTTTTTTTGTCCGCCCCAGGAAAAACTGCTGCTCTAGACAAGTGCCAATACCTAAAGCCAACAGTGAAAGCATGTGACCTTTTTTTTTTCTTTTTTTGGCATAATTAACACTTGCATTTAATCGACACCGATCTTACACAGCTGAAAATAGCTTATTGCCTTATTTTGTGATTACAGTTATTATTTTGTTTAAGGGGGCATGAAGGATTTTGAAAGACAAGTCAATTTAATTTCGTTAATTCTTTTCAAATATATTTATCAATGTAAGTATTTATAATAGAATAAATTACCAATAGTTTGCGACATTTTCACCAATTATTCAACTCTTCGGCCTTGTGTCAACGTCCAATAGCCTGGTCTGTTAGGAATAGCCTGGTCTGTTAGGAATAGCCTGGTCTGTTAGGAATAGCGTGTCTGTTAAGAATAACCTGGTCTGTTAGGAATAGCCCGTATTTTTAGGAATAGCCTGTCTGTTAAGAATAGCCTGGTCAGTTATAAATAGACTGTTTAGCAATGCGTATAAAAAATTTGATTATTGTGTTCTATTGTTGACTTAGTTTGTTAGACAAATTAGAATGCAATCGTTAACAGGATGATGTTGTGGTAGAATCGTACAACAGGTTGATGTTATGGTGCAAAGAGCAGATAACATAATCCTAAACAGCGACAACATAATTTCAACTGTTAAAAATTCACGAATGTCAATGACTGTCAATCATAAACGATTATGTTTCTGTCAATCATGAAGGACTTTGTGACTGTCAATCATGAAGGACTATGTGACTTTCAATCATGAAGCACTATGTGACTGTCAATCATGAAGGACTATGTGACTGTCAATCATGAAGGACTATGTGACTGTCAATCATGAAGGACTATGTGACTGTCAATCATGAAGGACTATGTGACTGTCAATCATGAAGGACTATGTGACTGTCAATCATGAAGGACTATGTGACTGTCAATCATGAAGGACTATGTGACTGTCAATCATGAAGGACTATGTGACTGTCAATCATGAAGGACTATGTGACTGTCAATCATGAAGGACTATGTGACTGTCAATCATGAAGGACTATGTGACTGTCAATCATGAAGGACTATGTGACTGTCAATCATGAAGGACTATGTGACTGTCAATCATGAAGGACTATGTGACTGTCAATCATGAAGGACTATGTGACTGTCAATCATGAAGGACTATGTGACTGTCAATCATGAAGGACTATGTGNGGGAGGGAGAGAGAGAGAGAGAGAGAGAGAGAAGGGGGGGGGGCTTAAATTCTTATCCAGTTTTAAACGAGGCCTAGTTGTTATAGGCATAACAATCAAATTATAATTGTAAAAAAAATTATGAAATTATATCTTGAACACGGAACTTTATAAGAATCTTTGATAAACTGAGATTTTATATTTTACTCACAGCGGTACTTTTAAAAAAAATAATTGATGTAACTTTTAAATAAGTACAAGCGACTGTGACGATGTTAAAAAGGGGATGCAGCCAGTAAGAGAAGCTGTCTGGGCGGGGTACACACTAGTTTCAGTTTGGATTTTAAAAAAAATTTACCCAACTGTCCCTCGTATAAGTATATAGTTTTGACGTGGGTGTCGATCCAATCAAGGTAACTAACTTCAGGCCTGAGAATCCATATTAATACAATGGTTTTTATCAAGTGGTAATTAGAGTAACAGGAAACATACCCTTTGGTTTGAAAGGCAGTATTCTATCAGCAAGAGGCAATGGAAAAGTAAAAAATTGAATTAAAACGACTACTAAACTGCCCTCAGCTGACACATTAGAAAGAAACTTCACACATGCATCCTGCACTGCAGTTAAAAACTTCTTAATGCATGTCCGACATCCTGTTTTGTGGCATCTGATTTGAGAGCGTTTTTGTCCAGCTTTGCTACTTGCCCAATAAAAATGCGATTACGTTTCTGAAAGGGGTACTAAATTTAAGAGTCCTCATAAGTCAATTTAAAACAACTTATTTGTTGTTGTTTTTTTAAAATATAGTACTCTCACTTCCAGGACGGCAGCAAGCAAAAACTGCCATAATTTAGGCACCCTCTTCCCCCCCCCCCAAAAAAAAAGGTATATAATGCGCATATTTTGTATTTAAAAAATGACCTTTGGCGCCTTCTCAATTTGGCTCCCGGGATGGGTTCCTCCTTTCGCATCACCACCTTTGCACGGCCCTGCTAATTTCTGCCTGTCGATCCATTCTAATAGTACGCGAGTAGTGAAGAAGTTCATTGCTATGACTAAGTGTAACATAGACACGTTTGGTTCAGTTGTTATCGTATTTTAACAAGCTGTGGCGTCACTTGTCTGCTGATTTGTGCATTGTCAGTTGATTTGCGCATTGTCAGTTGATTTTGTGCATTGTCAGTTGATTTGCGCATTGGCAGTTGATTTTGTGCATTGGCAGTTGATTTGCGCATTGGCAGTTGATTTTTTGCATTGGCAGTTGATTTGCGCATTGGCAGTTGATTTTGTGTATTGTCAGTTGATTTGCGCATTGGCAGTTGATTTTGTGCATTGTCAGTTGATTTGCGCATTGGCAGTTGATTTTGTGCATTGGCAGTTGATTTGCGCATTGGCAGTTGATTGTGTGCATTGTCAGTTGATTTGCGCATTGGCAGTTGATTTTGTGCATTGTCAGTTGATTTGCGCATTGGCAGTTGATTTTGTGCATTGGCAGTTGATTTGCGCATTGGCAGTTGATTTTGTGCATTGTCAGTTGATTTGCGCATTGGCAGTTGATTTTGTGCATTGTCAGTTGATTTGCGCATTGGCAGTTGATTTTGTGCATTGGCAGTTGATTTGCGCATTGGCAGTTGATTTTGTGCATTGGCAGTTGATTTGCGCATTGGCAGTTGATTTTGTGCATTGGCAGTTGATTTGCGCATTGGCAGTTGATTTTGTGCATTGGCAGTTGATTTGCGCATTGGCAGTTGATTTTGTGCATTGGCAGTTGATTTGCGCATTGGCAGTTGATTTTGTGCATTGGCAGTTGATTTGCGCATTGGCAGTTGATTTTGTGCATTGGCAGTTGATTTGCGCATTGGCAGTTGATTTTGTGCATTGGCAGTTGATTTGCGCATTGGCAGTTGATTTTGTGCATTGGCAGTTGATTTGCGCATTGGCAGTTGATTTTGTGCATTGGCAGTTGATTTGCGCATTGGCAGTTGATTTTGTGCATTGGCAGTTGATTTGCGCATTGGCAGTTGATTTTGTGCATTGGCAGTTGATTTGCGCATTGGCAGTTGATTTTGTGCATTGGCAGTTGATTTGCGCATTGGCAGTTGATTTTGTGCATTGGCAGTTGATTTGCGCATTGGCAGTTGATTTTGTGCATTGGCAGTTGATTTGCGCATTGGCAGTTGATTTTGTGCATTGGCAGTTGATTTGCGCATTGGCAGTTGATTTTGTGCATTGGCAGTTGATTTGCGCATTGGCAGTTGATTTTGTGCATTGGCAGTTGATTTGCGCATTGGCAGTTGATTTTGTGCATTGGCAGTTGATTTGCGCATTGGCAGTTGATTTTGTGCATTGGCAGTTGATTTGCGCATTGGCAGTTGATTTTGTGCATTGGCAGTTGATTTGCGCATTGGCAGTTGATTTTGTGCATTGGCAGTTGATTTGCGCATTGGCAGTTGATTTTGTGCATTGTCAGTTGATTTGCGCATTGGCAGTTGATTTTGTGCATTGTCAGTTGATTTGCGCATTGGCAGTTGATTGCATTAATTCCAGTATTAAAAAGGTTTTATGTACACGTTGATTCCTTGTTCGAATATGTTACTATTTTCTTCCAATTTCTTACTTACTGTACATGGTTCATGTTTAATTTATATTTACTATGGTTCTTACTTTTTCGTGTGTGAAGGGCAACTAAGTCAAGGACCACCCAGGGCGCAACTAGCTCTAACGACTCCCCTGGG
Source organism: Lymnaea stagnalis (assembly GCA_964033795.1). Lineage (NCBI taxonomy): Eukaryota > Metazoa > Mollusca > Gastropoda > Lymnaeidae > Lymnaea > Lymnaea stagnalis. The sequence continues at coordinate 722,521 of CAXITT010000234.1, read as the reverse complement.
TGCTGGGCATGAGCTTAAGACACTAAGGTCATGGCGGTCAGTGTCGAGTATGGGAGTTCACTAATGATGGTTGCTCTCTGGATATTGTGTTTGATTGTGCGCAGTGTGTTGTTGTTTTTTATTGTTGTTGTTGTTTTTTTTTTTTGGGGGGGGAGAGTCATCAGTTAGTGAACGCTCTTCCCGCCCTTGACTTGGTGACGTATTTTTATGGTTGTTATGACGCGTTCCTCCTGTTTTGTGACGTACGTGCTTAATGGTGGGCAGCAATCTCACAGACGCCGCGCAGCAGTTTTGAGTACCGCGCAGCTAATTTCCACTTAAGTGTGTGTTTGTGTCTGTAGGCTGTAAAATTTTGCTCACAAATAATTGATGCTGTAAAAATGTGCACACAACTTTATGATTTTGCACACGAACCAACAAACCTTACAGGGGAAATTGGTGGGCAGTCGTGAAAACTGCGTTGTAGGAGAAAGCTGTGACAGCGAGCGGCGCCAAGGGATACGTTAAAATTTAGAGTAGCTTGCCCTTGGTTGCCGCCTGCTTTTACCACTTTGGGTGGGTGCCAAAATCATGTTTGTTGTTTCTTAACTCAATTCCAGTACGTTAAGCACAGTTAATTAAAACAGACCCAATAATAGAGTTTTTTTAAAAAATAAAATGTATACTTTTACTCTGAATAATGTCATTCCTCTCAATTCGCGGTGAAGTCATCCGATCCATATGGACTAAGCCAAACCATGACAACCACAAATGATATGAATGCGGAAATGATATGCACCAACCCATTATGCTCTTCTTTCCCCGAAAACAACAAGTTTTTTTTTTCTTTCATGAATGTATCCCATACATGAATTGATGAAATGTTAAATCTGAGTATATATTTATATATTAAAGTTGCACTAATAATGGGAAAAGGCTTGTGTTCAATTCGGTGTTGTACCACGTATGAACAACGTGTAAAAGAACCTGGTGAATTAAACCAAGCAATTATTACAAGGATTTTGACAGTCAGACACATTTTGAGAAGCACCGATTTAAAGTAAACACTGAACACTGCTTAGCATGCCAGAATCTATTTCCGTATGCCTCAGTGGCACTCAGGTTCTCATAAATGTGCGTAATAATTTACTTTTTTTTTTTTTAAACAACCCTGTCAATATTGTACAACCCTGTCAATATTGTACACAATTCTTGGTCTTTCTGATTAGTTGCTTAGACTTTAGACTGATAAGAACGTGTTTAAAAGAATGTTGAGGGTCACGTGACACCTCTTATAAATCACGAAACAAGTTGAACCGAAACACTTGAAGCAAGGTGGAGTCCATCTCGGTACCAGTGAGGTGCTGAGACACTGTGGGCCCCACAAGGGTGAGAGGGTGGGGGACCGGGAATCCAGGACTGTTTCAAGCATTGGGCACACTCCATTCTGGCAACACGAGTGTTGAATGTTTAACAAGGACTTAGCACCTTTTCATTAAAAAAATATTGTATTCATCTTGGGGGACATCCATGTGAAGACCACAAGGGGAAAAAAACGGCAGGGTTACATTTTTGTTGTTTTGAGATATTCCATTTTTAAAGTTCAAAACCTTGCACATTAAACATGTGTAAACAAAATGTAATTTTTTAAAATGCATTTCACAAGAAAGTCCAGTTCCCTGAGTTGTCATATTATTTTTTGTGTCTTCTCCATCTCGGTCAAGAGCTTCGTGCTCGGTACCGCTCCTGCAGATTGTTTGTCTGGCAACACGAGTTGAAGGTTGAACATGGGCTTGGCACCTTTGTATATTTAAAAAAAATATTGTATTCATCTCCGTTCTTTCGCGCGTTGAAATAGGTCGTACTAATGTGAATGAACTCGAGTCCTTTATCACGATAGATGTAACTTTAATATCTTATTATTAACACAGGATGTACACTACACACACACACATGGATATAGCGCCGCTCGCTATCAGACAGAAATAACGAACACCCTCAGTGGCGTAGCTAAGGGGTGCGTGGGGTGCGGACCGCACCGGGGAACACCATCTCAGGGGTAACACCAAATTTAAAAAATTACATTATTCTCAGAGCACACACTGCTCGGAGCACACACTGCTCGGAGCACACACTGCTCGGAGCACACACTGCTCAGAGCACACACTGCTCAGAGCACACACTGCTCAGAGCACACACTGCTCGGTCTAACCGAATTTCATAAATGTGTAGCCAATCATACGTAAATTTCCCACAGAGATGTAGCCAATCGAAATGAGTTCTTCATTAAGGCTGATGCGTAAGAAATGAGGTGACCCTGTAATTAGGTCAGAAAAACACAGTTTTGACCACAAGTCAACGCCGGCTGAAATGTTCGTTAACGTTTGGAAAGTGACCGGAAGCTATAGTCATCTAAATGCTGAGAAATAAATCTTCCCATTGATACAAATATGATGAACGCCTACATGAATCGACTAGGTAAATATTAAAAACATACAAAAATGACTTTTTACTAATTATAAGGTTAAAAAAATATTTTACAAAATTACCTGACATACTTTAATATTTAACTTAAATTTAATTACATTTTTAACAAATAAAAAAGGGGGGATGGGGGTGGTGGAGTTAAAGCCAAATATATCGAAATCCTGAAATATTCATCAATAAATATGTTCGCCGATTCCTCCCTAGCACCGCCCCTTGATTTTTGAAAACGATGGTTCTACGGCACAGGGCCTTTTACTTGCTGTCGGTGACTTCGTGTTTATATGCTACTTTGACCTTTGGGCTGATCTACTTAAGGAAGTTAATCTTACACAACAGTGTCTGGAGAGTAAAGGGGTTACTCTTGATAAAATGGTGACCAACCTAGAGGCCTTAAGATTGTGTCTGCACGAGAAGCGCTGTCATTTTGTGGAACGTGCTATTGAAAAGGTACTTTTAAAATCAGACCAATATGGAATTTTGGTAGAGAGGGTTAAGTCTAAGAAGAGGATAGCAGGAGAACCATTTGCGATTCCTCCTGGGACAGGCAAGGCTTTCTGATCTGGTTCTACTATCAATTAAAAATATACGGTAGAGGCTATTGATTTTGATCAGGTGATTGACCGGTTTACAGCTTTGAAGACCAGGAAAGGCATTTTTTTTATTAAGTAAATTGTATGTAAAAGTAACTAAAACTTGACGTTGTTACAGTTCTGAAACACTTTTACCTCCTGACCTACAATTTATTTCCTTATTTTTTTCTTGTCATTGTTATACTGTGGACTTTTTTTTTTTAAATACATTCGGGGGTGGGGGTTGACACTGACACGATGTGTTTATCGCACCGGGTGACACCAACCTGAGCTACGCCGCTGCACACCCTACTTCCAGAAAGTTCCACTCCCGACTGCCGGACGAATAAAACATACGTGACAACACACTCCAGACAATACGTCATAATGAGCATAAAAATACGTCACAGAGTCAAGCGCGGGAAGAGCGTTCTCACTAGCCAATCAAACTCTCAAACACACACCGCGCGTAATCAAACATGATATCCAATCGCAACAATTATTATTGAACTCCCATACTCGACACAGAGCCTCAGAGAACTTCCATTTTGAAATTTACCGTTAAAAAAAGATATAAAAGTTCGCCAGACGACCCAAGGCCGTGGTGACAGTGACAGTGGTAGCTGTCATTGGTCTTTACAACGAAACATTAAATAATGTATTGATGCGACAGGTGGTGTGCAACTTATTAGCTCTGGTTTTCAAGACTCGGGTTTCAAGACTCACGTTTCAAGACTCGGGTTTCAAGTTTCAAGACTCGGGTTTCAAGTTTCAAGACCCGGGTTTCAAGACTCGGGTTTCAAGTTTCAAGACTCGGATTTCAAGACTCGAGTTTCAAGTTTCAAGACTCGGGTTTCAAGTTTCAAGACTCGGGTTTCAAGACTCGTGTTTCAAGACTCGGGTTTCTAGACTCGGGTTTCAAGACTCGGGTTTCAAGACTCGGGTTTCAGTACTTGACTTTCAAAACCCGGGGTTTAAGACTCGGGTTTTAGTACTCGGGTTTCCAGACTCGGGTTTCAAGACTCGTGTTTCAAGACTCGGGTTTCAGTACTTGACTTTCAAAACCCGGGTTTCAAAGACTCGTGTTTCAAGACTCGGGTTTCAAGACTCGGCTTTCGAGACTCGGGTTTCAGTACTTGACTTTCAAAACCCGGGTTTTAAGATTAGGGTTCACCCCCGTTTTAAACCCTCGGGTTTCAAGATTAGGGTTTCAGACTTGGGTTTCCCTTTGTCGTTTCCTTCGCTTCTAGCAACATTTTCAATAAATGCATGTCATTTTCATGACGCTTAATTTTTTTTCTAAGAAAGACAATGTCCTGGTTGATAGCACGAGAGTTAGAAGTCTCACGGTTCCCAACGGTTCGCAAAACTTCGGCTTTCCTCGTGGTTCAAACATGCTTCTTCCGTTTTCTTGTTGGTGGGTTTTTTTGTTTTGTTTGTATATTCCTCCAAGGTATGTCTGTGTGTGTGTGTGTCTGTGTTTGTGTCTGTGTTTGTGTGTGTGTGTGTGTGTGCTCGCGTTTGTGAGCGTGTACTTCTATCGATGTGTTATATCGTTCATAGACCGAAACGCTCTCAAGTGGTTGCGGAGTGTACCATGTGCAGAGAGCGTTAGTAACGGATAATGTGTATCTTTCAGAGAGCCATGTAATGTGTATCTTTCATAGAGCCAAGTAATGTGTATCTTTCATTAGAGCGATGTATTGTGCATCTTTCATGGCGTCAGCACTCTCCACAACCCCTTTAGTTTTTTTCCTGCCGTAAACAAGAAAGTCAACCGTTTGGACTTCATTCAATGTGGTAGCGTGCTTCACCGTTCTGTACAATCCTGTCTGCAATGACGTCAAACACACTTGATCAACGCTCGCTCCTAAACAGCCGACCCCCTCCCCCCCCCCCACACACATATTTTTTTCTCCCACTTATAAAACAATTTATAAAATAAAAATATTTGTGTTTAATCGCTTTTAGTTACTTTAAGTGTTCAAACTTATGTACTCATAAGTATTATATCATTTGAATATTTGATCCATTTCTTTCCATGACGAAAACGACAAAAACAACTTGTTTTTTTTTTTTATCCTAGTATTTTTTTTTTTAACTCTTGATCTTGGTATTAGAAACACCGTTTGTTGGTTCAATACCGTACTTATCTCGCTCCTAAACAGCCGACCCCCCCCCCCCCCCCCCCCACAAATTTTTTTTTCCCCCCTTTAAAAAAAATTTTAAAAAAAAAAAATTTTTTTTTTATAACTTTTTTTTTCTTTTAATTTTTAAACTTTTTTTATCCTAAATATTATATTATTTTAATAATTTTTTCATTTTTTTTCACTAACAAAAACACAAAAAAAACATCTTTTTTTTTTTTTTTCTTTTATTTTTTTTTTTTTTATCCTTGTATTTTTTTTTTTAACTCTTGATCTTGGTATTAGAAACACCGTTTGTTTGTTCAATACCGTACTTACTACAAAAAACGGGTTGTTTACTGTCTCTATTTCAAAACACCACAATCTGTTTCTGAATGAGTCAGACGAGAGATATTCCTCGGGAAAAAAAAACAAAAAATTCTGGAAGTGCAACCCCATTGACCTGCTTCTACTTTCCAACTGCCACACCTATCGGGAGAGGTCATTGACCTGGTCGACACCGACAAAATTAGGGCAGCATAACCCCGGGGTGCAAGGCCGGCAGAATGGGACATTATTTGCCGGAAATGTTCTGCGCCGAAGCTGCGTGGGATAAAAACATTCACGGACTTTCCTTTTACCCGGTGCCCAGCACAGGTGGATCACTGGTTTATGTGTGGTCTGTTTATGTGTGGGCTGTTGTTTGTTATGTGTGGGCTGTCGTTTATGTGTGGGGTGTTGTTTGTTATGTGTGGGCTGTCGTTTATGTGTGGGCTGTTGTTTATGTGTGGGCTGTCGTTTGTGTGTGGGCTGTCGTTTGTGTGTGGGCTGTCGTTTGTGTGTGGGCTGTCGTTTGTGTGTGGGCTGTCGTTTGTGTGTGGGCTGTCGTTTGTGTGTGGGCTGTCGTTTGTGTGTGGGCTATCGTTTGTGTGTGGGCT
>CAXITT010000234.1:609603-701798 GCA_964033795.1 Lymnaea stagnalis | reverse complement strand
TGTTGTTCGTCCGTCGAGGATCGACGATGACCATCGAGTCGTCTGGTGACTGATGACTTGCGCGGGTGACTTTTGTTTAAAGTGAGGAAGAGTTGCGCAGCGTCAACCTCACTCTCTCGTCCGAGCCCACCATATCCAGTGGCAAGACTCTACGTCAAGACGACCAGGGATGGGTACGGTTGCAGGAATTGACATTGTATGCGCCTTACGGGACTCCAACTCCGGGTTTGAATTCAGAGTTTCCTTCTCTTAGATGAGTTGCCGACCAAGGTTAACGAGTCTCATCCACCCGGGAACATATGTGTGTGTGTGTGAGTGTGTGTAAATATATATATTGTATTATATAAAAAATAATTTATTGTCTGTATAAACTATGTTTCCACGAAAGCTGAGCTTATAACATCAACCTATACATATATAAAAAATATACCTGCTAGTTAAATATAACAAACAGGATTGGTCCGGTGAACAGATTATACCAAAAGATCCATCTACCTGGTTGAAATACGTCCTCTAAGTAAATCTAAGCAGGCAATCTGTCTTTATAAAATATATAATAATATGAAACCCGAACTGCTATATGAAACCTATCATTTTCTCCACCCTAGTCACTCCACCCTCGTCACTCAACCCTATTATCTCAACCCTATTATCTCAACCCTATTATCTCAACCCTCTTCACTCAACCCTCGTCACTCCACCCTCGCCACTCCACCTTCGTCCCTCCACCCTCGTGTCAATCAACCCTCGTCACTCCACCCTCGTCACTCCACCCTCGTCCCTCCACCCTCGTCACTCCACCCTCGTCCCTCCACCCTCGTCACTCCACCCTCACACTATTCTACAACCGATCCAACTTTTTCCTCCTTCGTCCCTCCACCCTCGTGTCAATCAACCCTCGTCACTCCACCCTCGTCACTCCACCCTCGTCCCTCCACCCTCGTCACTCCACCCTCGTCCCTCCACCCTCGTCACTCCACCCTCGTCACTCCACCCTCGTCACTCCACCCTCGTCACTCCACTCTCACCACACCACCCTCTTCACTCCACCCTCGCCACTCCACCCCATCACGTGTCAGTTCCCATGTTACTAAAGCAATGATTCTTTCAATGACAGTGAGAACCCAGACGGGTCTGTGGACCTGGTGTTCAACATCCCCCGCGGTGGAGAGGAGCTGCTCCGTCTCAACAGCTTGAGCGCCAGGGACTCGGCCAAGGGGAACAAGACAGACAACTCCTCTTCCAGCGAGGAGGAGTCACGCGAGAAGGGGGTCAAAGGATCCCTTTACCCCATCAGTCTTAACTCGGAGTACCTCATCAACTCAGTCACCGTGTGTCCAGCTGGCCAGGAAGTGGACTACCTCATTATTGTGCACAGGTAATTTTAACATGTGTCAGAGAGAGAGAGAGAGAGTGAGAAGGGGGAGAGGGGGGAGGGAGAGAGAGAGGTGAGATGTGTTGAGGAAAGGGGTTTCAATTGTTTTAAATGTGGCACTGTATATGGAAAAGTTGTTTAAAAGCTGTTTTTAAATCCTTTATATTAACTTCACTTGTGTTCGTGTGTGGTAAAAATTCTTCGGTAGGCTACTGGACCCAATTTCCGTCATCCTATCGAGCTAAAATTTGGCACATAGATTAGTTGTCGATGATGACACATTCTTTCCGTTTTTCCCCCCGACTTCACAAAAAAGCAGTTTGTTCTGTTTTTCAAAAGATGCTAACTGACCCACTTTCCGCCATCCTTTCATAGATTTGTTGCCGACGACAACACATTCTTTGAAATTTTCAACCCCACCCCCAACATCTAAAAATCAGTTTTTCCTGTTTTTCAAGAGGGAGGTGGGTGTTAATGATTTGTGTGTTTTGGTGTGGAGATTAATTGTGCAGCTGTTGTCATGTGCTTTGTATTTGCGACATAATTGGGTTTAAATACATCTTGAGTCTATTAAGTTTTACATGCACTAAGTTTGATGAAAACCATTCCCATACCAAAAATCAGTTGCTACAATCACATAAATGATAACGCACGTTCAATTACATAAATGCATATCAATGATTTATACGAAAACCATTTTTTTTAAAAAGGTTTGTTTAATTAAAATCTAAGTCGTACCATACAAGGGATCACAATTTATTTGTTTATTTATTTATTTATTCTGGGGGGATTATATTTACATTTCTATAGTAAACGTAATCATGAAATAATTCCATGGCCTTACTTCTAATTAACTCCCATTTTCCTTATTATTACTCTTAATGTCCCATATTTCTAATTAATTCCGATTATTCTTGATTATTTCTCCCTATTTCCAATGAATTCTCCTTATTTCTGGTGAAATCCAATGAATTCTCCTTATTTCTGGTGAATTCTAATGAATTCTAATTAACTCCTCATATTTCTAATGAATTCTAATTAACTCCTCAGATTTCTAATGAATTCTAATTAACTCCTCATATTTCTAATGAATTCTAATTAATTCCTCATATTTCTTAATGAATTCTAATTAACTCCTCATATTTCTAATGAATTCTAATTAACTCCTCATATTTCTAATGAATGCTAATTAACTCCTCATATTTCTAATGAATTCTAATTAATTCCTCATATTTCTTAATGAATTCTCCTCCGACAGCGCTACCGCATATTTCGCCCGACGACGAGCCATCAGGGAAACCTACGGCAGCAAGCGTCTGTTCGGCCACCTCACGCACCGCCTCGTCTTTCTCCTGGGGCGCACCTCCGACCCGACGGCCACCAAGCAGATTCAGGACGAGGCCGTGATCAACAAAGACATCGTCCAGGGGCGGTTCATCGACTCCTACCACAACCTGACCCACAAGGGCGTGCTGGGGTTCCGCTGGATATCCGAGCACTGCCCCCTGGCCCGGGTCGTCATCAAGATCGACGACGACGTCTTCCTGAACCCGTTCAAGCTCGTCCGCGAGGTTCTGCCCGAGGTCTCCAACAGATCTCGCGTGATCTCGTGCCACGTGAGGAAAAGCGGGACGAGCGTCGTCGTCCGCGGGAAAGGGAAGTGGGTGGTCCACGAGGACGAGTTCAAAGGTTACAAGTACTACCCTTTTGATTACTGCAACGGGTACATGGTCATTTTGACCGGTGACCTCATCCGACCGATGCTCAACGCGGCTCGGCTCAACCCGTTCTTCTGGATAGATGACGTGTATCTGTTTGGCATTTTACCGGCCACGGTCGGGGGGACGAAGTTCGTTGACATGAGGGGGGTTTTGACTTTAAAATTCGACGTGGCTAAAACGTGTTTCGAAAGCAAGGGCGCCGATTGCAAGCTGTTGGCCGTGAGTCAGTGGCGCCCCGAGGAGTCTGAGAGGCTGTGGTACACGGTTCTGTCCAACCTGACGGAGTCTGCCAAAACGGAACTCCATGTGTTTGGAAAATCTTGATAGGCCTTAAGTTTTTTCAAAGGAGCTCGGTGGTTTTTTTTTTTTTAATTTGTTCCAATAGGCTAACAGGGTATAAAAAAAAAAAATTAAAAAAAAGGGCATTTGACATTGCTACACTACACAGTCAATCCAGTGTGTCTACACACTACGCAGTCACCCCAGTGTGTCTTGAGAGTTGGCAGACCGGAATAAAAAATAAAAAAATAAAAACTTTGATATAATATCGTCACACCAGCTAAATTTTTAAACAAAATCTCCATCAAGCATTGTGCGAAGTTTGCTCCACTACTCAATGAATGTGATAAACTTTGGTATTATATACTTAGCTTACGGCATTCCAGACTGTCATTGTATCTTAAATCTTGTCATCAAATGTCGCCTCTGTGTCAATGTTCGATGTTGTTGTAGTTTGTTTTTTGTATCCACCCTTTCAAACTGGCTACTGAGGTGTGAACATTTGTACAGAATTATGACCTGCTCCAATGGAGTGGCGAAAAGCAAAAATATAGCATCAATATGACGTAGCTTCAGCTGGATGACGTAATTGTATAGCAACTCGTGTCTCGTCAATAGTGATTTAGTGACAGGTATACGGCAAAGCGCGTTATTTGGTTCATGTTCTAGTGAAGGGTATACAGTATAGCGCTTCATTGGTTAGTGTTCTGGTAAAAGGTATACAGCAGGAATATGAAGCGGTGTTGGAGCCCCCCCCCCTCCCCCAAAAAAAAAACAACAACAACAACAACTGTTTGCATACAGTGCACAATGTTATCTGACCAGTGTTATTGTTAAAGGTATACAATAGAGCAGATTATGTTAGAGTCATTAATATAGTTAAAGCTGTATTTTTGTAAGTGCGTGCAATGTATAGGGTTAAGAGGGCATCAGTATAGTGAAGAGATTGCTTTATATTAGGTTAAAGAACGCTACTATAGTGAAGAGATTGCTACATATGAAGACTAAGAGGGCCCAAGTATACAGCAGTGACTAGTAAACAAAGCACACTATCAATGGTCAAACGGTTTGGGTTTTAATGAATTTACATTCGTTACATTGTCTTTTATTGAAGTGAACATTTGAGGTACAGCTTATTTCAGTATTATGGTTTGAACAATGTACACGAACTGCTGCTCCAATGAGCTGACGTGTCTGTGCAATAGGCTGCTTCACTTTTTAATCTTTCTTTCAGCATTGATTGGTGGTTTATTACTGTGGAAATTGAAGTCCCTCAAAATTTTAATGTCAGCCTATTTTTTATGTTATTTAAGTCTATTTTGCATGTCATTTCATGTTTCCATGCCATTTCATGTTTCCATGCCATTTCATGTTTCCATGCCATTTCATGTTTCCATGCCATTTCATGTTTCCATGCCATTTCATGCTTTCATGTCATTTCATGCTTTCACGTCATTTCATGTTTTCATATCATTTCATGATGGTCGATTTCCAGGAAACAAAACTCGTAGCAACACAAATGCCTCAACAGTTTCTTTATGTAGGATCTCTTGTTAGACTCGACGACTGATATCTGACATATCACAGACACTGAAACCGATACCTGATATTTGACAGACAACACACCTGATTCCTGATATTTGATATACTCCACAACTAATTGCTGAAATGACAGACTCAGGTGATTCCTTTCACAAGACAAGACAAGACTCCGTGATGAACGTGAGTCCGTCCTGGTGACCGAACTGATGAAATCTCATTGTATTTTCTGGCTTCTATGCTATTGATTGGTCATCCCGAACGTATGTACCCTTTGATGTGTGTCCACGTTCAAAAACCCTTGCAGGACTCGAGCTTAACATTCAGAAAAAGCCTCAAATTAAACAATGGGTTTGAAAAGGGCGATGTCAGATGTCTTTGTAGCAGATGAACTGGTGGTGTATCTTTGTGACAGGTGAACTGGCGATGTGTCTTTGTAGCAGATGAACTGGCGATGTGTCTTTGTGACAGATGAAATGGCGGTGTGTCTTTGTAGCAGATAACTGGTGGTGTGTCTTTGTGACAGATGAACTGGTGGTGTGTCTTTGTGACAGATGAACTGGTGGTGTGTCTTTGTGACAGATGGACTGGTGGTATGTCTTTGTGACAGATGAACTGGCGATGTGTCTTTGTGACAGATGAACTGGTGGTGTGTCTTTGTAGCAAATGAACTGGCGATGTCTTTGTGACAGATGAACTGGTGGTGTGTCTTTGTGACAGATGAACTGGTGGTGTGTCTTTGTGACAGATGAACTGGTGGTGTGTCTTTGTAGCAGATGAACTGGTGGTGTGTCTTTGTGACAGATGAACTGGTGGTGTGTCTTTGTAGCAGATGAACTGGTGGTGTGTCTTTGTAGCAGATGAACTGGGCCAATCTGGAACCTTATAAACGTTTTGCAAGTGAACTGTTTTCATGATTCTATCAACCCAGACAATGCAGGGATTCTCACCTCGTAACCAGTCCAAATCGATGGTTACAAAAAAACACGTGTAACAACAGGACATGACTCGGCATCCTCATTCAGGAAGTTGGTAAACAGTGACTCTCAAAATATCAACATGGAATGGGTTGAAAGGCACGTGTCCATCAATGTCTTGGAACATTCCGATGCCACCTTGTGACTAATGAATAGTGACTGACTCAGTGGCTAATGACTAAGTCACTAATAACTAGTGACTAATGACTAAGTGGCTAATGACGCTCATATTGAGCTGATTCTAAGTGTATCTAAGAGAATGTTATGAATGCGCTTATGACATATCAATGTTTTATTTTCATGGTATGACTTTTTATTATTGAGCTTCGATATTTTTTTGTGTACAAATTTGTCCCAATTAAATATCACCACAATGACTAAAACAATTACATTGTTGTATCATTTATTGAAATATCACCACAATGATAAACATTACATAGTTGTATTATTTATTGAAATATCACCACAATGACTAAAACATTACATAGTTGTATCACTTATTGAAATACCACCACAATGACTAAAGCATTACATAGTTGTATTATTTATTGAAATATCACCACAATGACTAAAACATTACATAGTTGTATCACTTATTGAAATATCACCACAATGACTAAAACATTACATAGTTGTATTATTTATTGAAATATCACCACAATGACTAAAACATTACAAAGTTGTATCATTTATTGAAATACCACCACAATGACTAAAACATTACATAGTTGTATTATTTATTGAAATACCATCACAATGACTAAAACATTACATAGTTTATCACTTATTGAAATACCACCACAATGACTAAACATTACATAGTTGTATTATTTATTGAAATACCACCACAATAACTAAAAAATTACATAGTTGTATTATTTATTGAAATATCACCACAATGACTAAAACATTACAAAGTTGTATCATTTATTGAAATACCACCACAATGACTAAAACATTACATAGTTGTATTATTTATTGAAATACCACCACAATGACTAAAACATTACATAGTTGTATTATTTATTGAAATATCACCACAATGACTAAAACATTACATAGTTGTATCACTTATTGAAATGTCACCACAATGACTAAAACATTACATAGTTGTATCACTTATTGAAATGTCACCACAATGACTAAAACATTACATAGTTGTATTATTTATTGAAATATCACCACAATGACTAAAACATTACATAGTTGTATCACTTATTGAAATGTCACCACAATGACTAAAACATTACATAGTTGTATCACTTATTGAAATGTCACCACAATGACTAAAACATTACATAGTTGTATCGCTTATTGAAATGTCACCACAATGACTAAAACATTACATAGTTGTATCACTTATTGAAATGTCACCACAATGACTAAAACATTACATAGTTGTATCACTTATTGAAATGTCACCACAATGACTAAAACATTACATAGTTGTATCACTTATTGAAATACCACCACAATGACTAAAACATTACATAGTTGTATCACTTATTGAAATGTCACCACAATGACTAAAACATTACATAGTTGTATTATTTATTGAAATATCACCACAATGACTAAAACATTACATAGTTGTATCACTTATTGAAATATCACCACAATGACTAAAACATTACATAGTTGTATTATTTATTGAAATATCACCACAATGACTAAAACATTACAAAGTTGTATCACTTATTGAAATACCACCACAATTACTAAAACATTACATAGTTGTATTATTTATTGAAATATCACCACAATGACTAAAACATTACATAGTTGTATCACTTATTGAAATGTCACCACAATGACTAAAACATTACATAGTTGTATCACTTATTGAAATACCACCACAATGACTAAAACATTACATAGTTGTATTATTTAATGAAATACCACCACAATGACTAAAACATTACATAGTTGTATCACTTATTGAAATACCACCACAATGACTAACCATTACATAGTTGTATCACTTATTGAAATACCACCACATTGACTAAACATTCCAATGATGTGAAACAACTTTATATCCTAAGTTTGAGCAAGATCCATTATTCTATGTTGAAATGTATGCAGTACAAACAGACATATTTCTCATGTGTATAGTAGATGCATAGTATACAAAAAAGATACGTGATTTGAACATTCGAAATCGTATTAATTTATCCTTACAATTATTTAAGACATAAAATTAATGAAATGTATACTAATAAAGTATTCTGGATTTTTCATTGTTCATTTTCTTGCACCGTTGTACTGTAACAATCCTGTATCATTAAGTTACACCAGTAACAAACCTTGACAGAAACGTATTGTGTGAGGCACTTACTAACTTTTAAATGACTGTTTAACATGTTAATAACTTGATTAAAAAAAAAGAAAAGTCTACTATGGACTGAAATTGTTAACTGTGTAACAAATTGTGCTCTTAGCACATTGCATAAAATGCACCCACCCACATATTCAGTGACGCCGTTGTACAAACTGATTTGGAGCTAAGTCACAAACTTACGATTCTGCCTACCCCGCCCCACCCCCCCCCGCCACACACACACATCGACTCTATATAACTGGTAATAAAAAATTAATAAAAGGCCCCCTAGGTGTAACAAAGCATCCTAAATACACGCCCCTGAACAATGTGACAATTCTAATCTAATTTTCAACTTCCTTGTACCATACAAAGAACTGTAGTTTATTAAATGGTGCAACACGTTTTTTCCGTATAATTAAAGAATAACAAAGATTTAAACATCAAATCGTTTGTTGAAAAACTTTTTTCAAATATTTTGTTTAAAGCACATAGAATAAAGCATTCTTTAAAAAGCATGCACCAAATTAAGATGGGCCGCAAACATTTCCCTAACAGATGTTTGAAAGCGCACCGTTCTGAATCAAGGATTATTAAAATGCTTACTCCAAAAATAACTTAACTTGAACGTCATTAAAATTAATATTTTCTTACTCTTTACCCTCTACATCTTACTCTTTACCCTCTACATCTTACTCTTTACCCTCTACATCTTACTATTTACCCTCTACATCTTACTCTTTACCCTCTACATCTTACTCTTTACCCTTTACATCTTACTCTTCACACTCTGCTCTCTACATCTTACTCTATACCCTCTACATCGTACTCTTTACTTTCTGCATCTTACTCTTTACCCTCTACATCTTACTCTTTACTCTCCACATCTTACTCTTTACCCTCTACATCTTACTCTTTTCTCTCTACATCTTACTCTTTACTCTCTACATCTTAATCTTTACCCTCTACATCTTACTCTTTACTCTCTTCAACTTACTCTTTACTCTCAACATATTACCCTCTTTACTCTTTACCCTCTACATCGTACTCTTTACTCTCTGCTTCTTACTCTTCACTCTCCACACCGTACTCTTTACCCTCTACATCGTACTCTTTACTTTCTGCATCTTACTCTTTACTCTCTACATTTACTCTTTACTCTCTTCATCTTAAGATTTTTTTTTTTAATGACAGCTTTTGGGATAGGAGAATTATGACCAAACTTTCCAGAGAATATAATATGTAGGTCAGGAGGAATGATCATGTCAAATTTGATTGCGATCCATTGTTGTTTGATTTCCTTTTGATCGATCGACCCATCTACAAACAAACAAACATAGTCACACTGACTCAGTGACTGGGCTTTATATAATAGACACACTAGGCTATTCCTTAAAGTATTTTTATTTGTTAATTAATAACAAAAAATGTAGATTTTTTTTAATGCTCTATATAAAAAGTGATGCAAATAAATCCATTAAAATTTTTGTTTAAAAAATCAACAATCGATTATTGTTTTCGACATCGATAACCTGAAATCCGATTATCGTAAACCAGCCTAAAAATCAAGACTAAAAATAATATATTCATTGTTTTAATTTTTTTTTTTTTTTTTTTTTTTTGTTTTTTTTTTTTTTTTTTTTTTTTTTTTTTGTCATCTTTTGGATTCGTTATCCTCCATTTATGCTACACTACGTCCATTATGATCATTAAATAAATCGATAACAATTTTATTGAGCAGGTTATTTATAATCGTCATCTTTACTGCAAAAACTTTTGATCTCATTTTACAAAAGGCAGTCGAGATTCCAGTGGGAAAACTCAGTGGATTCTATCACAATTGCTCAGTTCGTTCTTGATATTTTCTATTTTTTAAAATTTGTTCACTGCTATTGGGATGTGGCCTATGACCACATGAATGACATTTTCATCTATAGCAACGACCAGAGGCGTAGCGAGGGGAGGGTAGAGAGGGACAGATGTTCCGGGGCGCCAGCTAGTTAGGGGCGCCAAAATGTGCTTTGATATTATATTATTGATGGAAATAATGGGTTTGAGAGTTGAAAAAAAGAAAAAGGGGCGCTTTAAAATGGATCTTGTCCCGGGGCGCGAATCTTGTCCCCGGGCGCCAAACACCCTCGCTACGCCTCTGGCAACGACACATGCAAAGTAACGTTAGTCGAGATGACACAGGCAGGATCTGTTGGGGGGGGGGTGGCGGGAATGCTTGTCAGAACGGGCTGATGGGACGGGATGTCAATATTGGCTTGACAGGATTAAACGTTTGCACAAATATCAGAAATATGTTGACATTAAACGGATTATCGTTTCGCCGAATAAATCTTCAAACAGGGGGACGGGGGGGGGGGGGGGGGGGGGGGGAAATGGTGAATCACTCACGATCTATTTTGTTGGTTTTTGTTAATATAAATTCATCACCCCCTCCTCCAAAGTCTTGGTTTATAAAATGAATCACAGCATCTTCTCTGGTCCACGGGTTTTTGTACAACGTCATCTCTGGTCCGGGATCCGGCAACCGCCTGTCCCTATCCGTGGGTTAATGCGTCAACCAGGCGGTTGACGAAGGCGATGCACTCCCACAATGGCATAGAGCAGTGCACTCCCGCAATGGCATAGGGCAGTGCACTCCCACAATGGCATAGGGCAGTGCACTCCCACAATGGCATAAGGGCAGTGCACTCCCACAATATCATAGGGCAGTAGATTTAGTTGCATGTTATGGAAAATGAAAAGTTACCTTGTATTTTTGGTTTATTGACCCACTTGGTATTGCACCCGGTTAAGGTTTAGTGCTATACTAATACAATCAAAGTCCGTACCAAGGCTGTGACAGTCGCAAGCCTTGGTTCTGATTTTTACCACCCTTTTACTGCATGTCATTAAATGGGTAGGAGCTCAGTGTTGAGCCAGGCAAACACTGAGGTGGCATAGATAATATCTCGTTAGACTATATTTATGATCTGCGCCGAATTAATTCACCCGACAGGTTATTCCACTGAGCGCTCTAAAGAAAACCGATTTGCATTTGAATGTGAAGCAAAGAATGGAAAACGTGTTTTACAATTAACGGTTTTTTTTTTAGGATTTAATCTTTATCTGTTGTTTTCTTTAATTATACTAATAGTTAAACAATGGAATGCTATGCTTTGTTTTCATATCTAAAAACAGTACATTTCCAAAATGGCAAAAACCACTTTACGTGTAAGATATTTTCATTTATCATGACGTTGGCTTTAGATACCCATTTCTTGACACAGCCATGCAATGGCTTAAAGTTTAAGGGGTAGGCCTATAGGGCCTCTACTTTATTGCATTGTGTTCTTGTGTCAGGTGTGCTTGTGCTAAATAAAATGTGATGTGTGTTGTGCTAGTGCCGGGCGCTTGTGCTGGGGCTAGGAGTCAAGGAGTGAGTGTGCATTGTGTGTTGTGCTAGTGCTGGGCGCTTGTGCTAGGAGTCTAGGGGTGAGTGTGCATTGTGTGTTGTGCTAGTGCTGGGCGCTTGTGCTAGGGCTAGGAGTCAAGGAGTGAGTGTGCATTGTGTGTTGTGCTAGGTGTACGTGTGCTAAATATAATTGTGCGGTGTGTAGTGCTAGGTGGGCTTGTGTTAGATCTGTTTCCAAGTATAATTATAGACCTACCATATGTCTTGGTACACGGTGCATAAATGATGTTTAAAGAGAGTTGAAGGGGGGGGGGGGGTCTTTTATCCTCAACACGCTATTTTACAAAAGGTATGGGGAAACTACAAAGGTATGGGCAAATTATAATGTTATGGGCAAACTATAAAGGTATGGGAACACTATAATGGTATGGGCGAACAATAAAGGTATGGGCAAACTATAAAGCTATGGGCAAACTATAAAGGTATGGGCAAACTATAATCTGACAGGATTAAAATCACCAATCTATAATCCAACAGTGTAGAGATTACAGATTATAAACTATGATTATTTACTGGGTCAATACGCCCAGATAATAAACGACAAGAGGGCAATCGTATTTAAATTTTTTATTTGCAGACAAATCAGTGACCTGTGTTCGGCAATATTGAAATATTCTAAGTAACATTGACAAAAATCACATTACACCGTTAGGCTTAAGCACCAGTGATCCAAATTAAACAAGGGTCAATAAAATTTATACCAGTGGTTTTCAACTGCCCTGCCTTTGGACCTGTGCTTGTTGCTGCCAGACCAAATGACTTAGTTTGAATTGAACAATGCCATCTCCAATAATGTCATCTCCAACATCTAATGTTCTATTTTTTAAATTCTTTGCTCATGTTTCCATGTCTGGTTTTTTAAAATAACTATTGAAATTATTTTTCAAATTATGTTTAAAGTCACATGATCTAATTTGAAGCTAAAGACTTTCATTTCTGCTTTAGTCAGTGGTCCAAATCTCATGTTTTCACTGGTCCAGGGTGTTAACAGTTGGAAACCACTGATTTACACCATCAGGCTAAAGCACATGTGATCCGATTGAAACAACTGACAGCGGGACCTTGTGATCATTTCACTGAAATCTGTTCAATAAGCAATGCTAAAAATTAAATTAAATACATAAAAATATCTCAAAAATTATATTAATAAGTATTACTTTTTTAACAAGAAATGCTAAAAAATTAAATTAAATCTATAAAAAATATCTGAAAATTATATTAATAAGTATTAATTTTAAAAGCAAAAAAAAAAAAAAAAAAAAAAAAAAAAAAAAAAAAAAAAAAAAAAAAAAAAAAAAAAATATTAAAAAAAAAAAAAAAAAAAAAAAAAAAAAAAAAAAAAAAAAAAAAAAAAAAAAAAAAAAAAAAAAAAAAAAAAAAAAAAAAAAAAAAAAAAAAAAAAAAAAAAAAAAAAAAAAAAAAAAAAAAAAAATGTAGATCATTATTTTTTAAAAGCACATCAATGGCCCAAAGCACATACAAAGTTGTAAGATACACCTGTATAGAATTATAGAACATTCAAAAATTAAGTTAAAATTAAGAGGAAAAGACCAGATAAAGTCATGAAGAAAAAAAATGTGTTTGGAATGGACCAAACAAAACATCATTACAGGATACAAGAATGAGATGAACTTCAATTGTGTTTATTACTGTTTAGCACAACCAATGGCCTTTGAACTACCCCCATATCCCATTAGTCTGTTTGACCTATCCCTTTGCCCAATCGTCTCACAAACATCCCCATCTACTCTGATAAAATCCATGTGACACATTCCCACATAAACCAATGGAATGTTCACACAATTATATTTGATAAAACTGCAGGAGTATATTTTTCATAAGTACTGGCTGCTGTAAAAAATATATTTTTTTAATGAAAAGCTATTTAAAAGATGACTGTGCCAAGATACATTAGCATGCATTTATTGGGTTATAAGAGTGAAAACACCTCGGCTCTTTTAGATGACAAAACTTCTTAAAAATTAAAATGTACATTGTCAGGTCATCAAATATTGCAGTTTTCCTAACGGACTAAAATAACATTTTAAGTATCATTCAGGTTGAAAACAACATTTTATCAACACTTCATAAATTTTCATTGCATTAATAAAAATATTAAAGTTGACTTGAATTGGTCCATAAAGTCTGGAGAGCATCATATGAATGCTGTCTTCTCAAAATCTATATTGTGCAAACACAAAATAAGGAATTTTAGGAAAGACGGGTTCATAAATTGATCTGATTGGACATGCCAATTATGGCAGGAATTTCTCATTGGTTCTTGTTCTCATTTTGTTCTTCTCTGTGACCAACCAAGTTTTTATAAAACTTATAAGGTGCATTTACTGAATGAAGAAGTTGTAAACATGTTCCAATAACAGATGTCGGAGCACAATAACAGATGTCGGAGCAGAGTTAACTTATGTTGTAACTATGTTTCAATTAGAGATGTCAGAGCAGAGTTAACTTATGCAGAAATATGAAACTGATTCAACACCAAAACATTGGCAACTTCATTTTTAAGGTGCTAGGATACACTCTGATAGTTATTGGATACAATACACAAATATTAATATCCATTCTACCCCTTAGAAGCACACCCACAGTTGAAGGGCAGCACACATCGGTGGGACTGCTTTGATAAATTTTCTGGCTTGTATCCTGTATGTGCAGGTGCAGAGTGTAAAAAAAATATAAATAAATAATTTTTTTTTAACATTAATGGTCTGTGCACAGAATGTTTTCAAACACAAAAATATTTCAAGCCTTTACATCAGAGAGTCTTTTAAAATGACATAGTTTGTATATCGCTTGTTTCTAAGAGACAATGGCACACCTAACACACAGTGATGAAAATGTCAGAAATACATTGGAAGCTTTTTTTTTTTGGGGGGGGGGGGGGGGGGTTAAAGTTAAAAGACTAGATCAAATGACCACAGTGTCATTTCATATACACATAAATAATAATACTGCATACATAAGAAGTTGCATTTTTTTTAAATTTTTTTTTTTGCAAGCTTCATTAAAAAAACTCAAGGCAAAAGTCTAAGAACTCATGAGTGACCTCTTTTTTTTGTTTTTGGGGTTTTGTCTTCTGACGAAAAGGGAGATAAGTAAAGCATCTCACAACATGTACATAGAAGCTCTGACCAAAGGGGAACAACCATCACCACAAAGCCTTTGTGAGCAGCTACCAAAACCAGCATCCTTTATAAGTCAAGCACCACTGTTGATCAAACAGGAAACAAACAAGTGAATCAAACCATTGCAACAGAAGATTGCCTATATTATTTCCACTATAGTGTTAGGACAACTTTTATCAAACCTTTGTTAAAGCACTGCAAAAAAAATGTTGTTTTTTTTTAATAACTTGACCTCAAAGAATGATGTTATTTTCAAGGGGTTAACTGAGAGGTTAAAATGCTTTTTGAAATAATCAGATGTAACGCACAAGTTGTGAGGCAGTAATAAATGGATAAACCTTCATAATCATCTCAAGCATTTCACAAGACTTCAGAACAATTCAGAATGACATTATAGACTTTACTAGGCCTTTGTGAACAAATGAAAGCTAAATATGATAAGCTCAACCCCCCCACCCCATCCCCGCTTCTGGGTTAAACAAACCACTTGAACAATCCAGCATTAAGAGACTGTCAAGGGAACAAACCATAGCCATTTGACAGGATGACGGGCTTTAACATTACTGAATGTTAGAAGTCCAGCCTCATATTTTTTTTTATATCACTTTTAAATTTTTAAAATTCAAAACCTTCTTTTCTAAAGAATAGTGTCATGCTCAAATTTCTATAAATGTACCTGTTGTTTCCACATTTATTGTTTCCCTGCTGTGACTTCAGCAATGTACTTGTCCACAACTTGTTCCAAAACTCTCAGTGGGACACTTCCACAAGACAGCACGCGGTGGTGAAACTCTTTGATGTCAAATCTGTTGCCTGTTTGCAAGCAATAGATTATATAGAGTGTGTTTTTTTTATCTTCTTTGTTTAAACTTCCTGGCCATCAAAGTGTCAAAAAATTCAAAGAAAATTTAGCACATTAGGAAGAGAGAGGAGGAGGGGGGGGGGGGGGGGGGGTGTTTGTAGTGCAAGAAGAAGCTGCAAACTGAGAAGATAGGGTAGGTGGAGCACAGGGATTTAAGTGAGGTGTTTATTTAAGTGAGGTGTTTATTTAAGTGAGGTGTTTATTTAAGTGAGGGTTTATTTAAGTGAGGGTTTATTTAAGTGAGGTGTTTATTTAAGTGAGGTGTTTATTTAAGTGAGGGTTTATTTAAGTGAGGTGTTTATTTAAGTGAGGGTTTATTTAAGTGAGGTGTTTATTTAAGTGAGGTGTTTATTTAAGTGAGGGTTTATTTAAGTGAGGTGTTTATTTAAGTGAGGCTTTATTTAAGTGAGGTGTTTATTTAAGTGAGGGTTTATTTAAGTGAGGGTTTATTTAAGTGAGGTGTTTATTTAAGTGAGGGTTTATTTAAGTAAGGGTTTATTTAAGTGAGGGTTTATTTAAGTGAGGTGTTTATTTAAGTGAGGGTTTATTTAAGTGAGGTGTTTATTTAAGTGAGGGTTTATTTAAGTGAGGTGTTTATTTAAGTGAGGTGTTTATTTAAGTGAGGTGTTTATTTAAGTGAGGTGTTTATTTAAGTGAGGTGTTTATTTAAGTGAGGGTTTATTTAAGTGAGGTGTTTATTTAAGTGAGGGTTTATTTAAGTGAGGTGTTTATTTAAGTGAGGATTTATTTAAGTGAGGTGTTTATTTAAGTGAGGTGTTTATTTAAGTGAGGTGTTTATTTAAGTGAGGTGTTTATTTAAGTGAGTGTTTATTTAAGTGAGGTGTTTATTTAAGTGAGGGTTTATTAAAGTGAGGGTTTATTTAAGTGAGGTGTTTATTTAAGTGAGGTGTTTATTTAAGTGAGGTGTTTATTTAAGTGAGGTGTTTATTTAAGTGAGGTGTTTATTTAAGTGAGGTGTTTATTTAAGTGAGGTGTTTATTTAAGTGGGGTGTTTATTTAAGTGAGGTGTTTATTTAAGTGAGGGCTTTATTTAAGTGAGGTGTTTATTTAAGTGAGGGCTTTATTTAAGTGAGGTGTTTATTTAAGTGAGGTGTTTATTTAAGTGAGGGGTTTAAGTAGATGTTTATCCAAACATCTGGGTGAGTAAATTTGAAAGTTTTGATGATGGTCACAGTACCATTGTCCATTGTGCTTTGATGATGGTCACAGTACCATTGTCCATTGTGCTTTGATGATGGTCACAGTACCATTGTCCATTGTGCTTTGATGATGGTCACAGTACCATTGTCTATTGTGCTTTGATGATGGTCACAGTACCATTGTCCATTGTGCTTTGATGATGGTCACAGTACCATTGTCTATTGTGCTTTGATGATGGTCACAGTACCATTGTCCATTGTGTTTTGATGATGGTCACAGTACTATTGTCCATTGTGTTTTGATGATGGTCACAGTACCATTGTCTATTGTGCTTTGATGATAGTCACAGTACCATTGTCTATTGTGTTTTGATGATGGTCACAGTACCATTGTCCATTGTGTTTTGATGATGGTCACAGTACCACTTTCCATTGTGCTTTGATGATGGTCACAGTACCATTGTCCATTGTGTTTTGATGATGGTCACAGTACCATTGTCCATTGTGTTTTGATGATGGTCACAGTACCATTGTCTATTGTGTTTTGATGATGGTCACAGTACCATTGTCCATTGTGTTTTGATGATGGTCACAGTACCATTATCCATTGTGCTTTGATGATGGTCACAGTACCATTGTCTATTGTGTTTTGATGATGGTCACAGTACCATTGTCCATTGTGTTTTGATGGTCACAGTACCGTTGTCCATTGTGTTTTGATGATGGTCACAGTACCATTGTCCAGTGTGTTTTGATGATGGTCACAGTACCATTGTCTATTGTGCTTTGATGATGGTCACAGTACCATTGTCTATTGTGTTTTGATGATGGTCATAGTACCATTGTCCATTGTGTTTTGATGATGGTCACAGTACCATTGTCCATTGTGTTTTGATGATGGTCACAGTACCATTGTCCATTGTGTTTTGATGATGGTCACAGTACCATTGTCCATTGTGTTTTGATGATGGTCACAGTACCATTGTCCAGTGTGTTTTGATGATGGTCACAGTACCATTGTCTATTGTGCTTTGATGATAGTCACAGTACCATTGTCTATTGTGCTTTGATGATGGTCACAGTACCATTGTCTATTGTGCTTTGATGATGGTCACAGTACCATTGTCTATTGTGCTTTGATAATGGTCACAGTACCATTGTCCATTGTGCCTTGATGATGGTCACAGTACCATTGTCTCTTGTAACCTTTTCATGGAGTTGGTAAGATATTGCCCTTAATGTTTCAAAATAATGTTTATGTTTTTCTTTGTGCCAAAACCCTATATATTTATCGGGTAAGTAAGCCTGTCTGTCTCTATTAACCTTAAATAACAATCCACATTCAACTGATGATATAGTTTGCCACTTGGTTACTTGATCGATGAAAATGGTAACAATGTTTAATGTTTTCTCACAAGTAAAATGTTAGAACAAACAAACATGAATGTAGATTACCCAGCATGCATTCAGCTTTAAATCTCAATTCCCAGATTTTTATCTCTCCGACTTTGTAAGCACAAGCCTAAAAGAAATTGACAAGAAATAGTTAATGAAACTATGCATATAAATAAAGTTAAGTCCAACTAATTTTTAATCTTTAGGCGAATTTTTTTTTATAAGTTACTTTCTATAAACTGTTAGGTCTATTTTATATTGGGATGAGTATTATTTCAGAAATATGTATAAAACAAAGTAAAATGGGGTTTAAATATTCATAATGAAGATATATGCAAGCGAGTAATATCTCCCAAACAAAACTACCCTTGCTTGAAGAATTATTTGAAGCAAAATGCAATTCTAAATCAAAAAAAACTTTTGGAGGGTAAGTCCCACCCACTTCATCTGCTCATTCTGGGCGAATTCTTTCTCCTAACGTGAGCACTGAAAGATATAAAAATTGATTTGTTCCCCAATCTGTCAGAATTTCCCAGCATGCTCCCTTGTTATTATAAAATCAATTAATCTCTCTTTAAGCCAATATTGCATGAAGAAAGTGAGGTTTAGAAGTACTTGAATGTCTCACAGTTAAATTGTTCTAGTTTAAAAATTGTTATCTTCATCAGAATGTTTAAATCCACATGCTCAAAATGAATATGCAGAATGAAATCAAAACACATTTCTATTTATTGGGATCAATAAAAGAATATTACATTATCTTACATTACCTGTCCAGGCCAGGTGATGTATCTCTCTACTTCTTGAGCTAGTTCAGACTCAGGGGTCAGTGTGTTGGCCACCATGTATTGGATTGCTTGGTCTCTGGTCCATCTCAAAAATTTTGTGTAAATATTATAAGCTATTTTAAGTTTCTAACACTTTTGTATAAAGAATCAACTCTGGCAGTCATCCTGCCCTCTGGTAAAATTTTATAGATATACATTTTTCCAATGGGGTCTAATGAAACTTTCCCTATTGTACGACAAACTGAGAGTCAGTTAAGAGCTAAAGATCCAAACCCTAATCATTTAAATGCCTCCTCACATAAATATAATTAAAATTGCCTACCCAAATGCATGAAGTCCGGTATCAACAACAAGGCGGGTGGCTCTAAAGATCTCAAAATTGTAGCGCCCCAGCCTGAAAAATAATATTCAAATTTAGCCGCCATTAGTTTTAAAATGAACCTCTCATTCACAGCTAAATTAATATTTATTGAAGAGAAGAACCAGGAAAACAAACAAAAAAACAATTAATTTAATATTGATTGCTTTCTTACAATTTCTGGTATCTACTTGTTTAAACCAACTGTGAATAATTGGAATTTACCTTGCAAGACATTATGGGCCTCTGTGAAAAATATTGCTTCAATTTGTAAATGTCTGTTTAAAGTGAGATAAGATAGAACTGACATTTCATTTTTGCAAATTCAAAAACCAGACTTACCTGTCCATGACATTATCATACACATCAACTTCTTCTCCCAGTGCTTCAGAGTACAGACCCCAGCCCTAAGGGAATAAAAAAAATATTCATTGTGTACATCAGACTAACTCTAAATCTCCTTAACTTTTCGAGAAGACTTAAATTGAACAAACAATGTTGCCCATCACCAAGAATTAAATTCGGCTTCTTGAAGACTGTGTTGCTAAATGAAGAAGAGAGATCACTATAGATTCTAAATTCAGAAACATAACTTTTATATGAAAGCTATCTTTTTTTTGTTCATAGATTCCAACTTACCAATAAAATATCTCAAAGCTGAAAAATGTGTGCTGTCATAACTTATTGGATCTCAATAATATTGTTAGAGTAGTTCAATGTATTAGCTGTTATGGACTTAGGAAAGCTTGTGGCAAATGGGAGTGTGTCTAGCTCAAGATAAGAGGTAGCGTGTTCAAAGTTGCCTAGAGTTGTCTCCAGCTATAGGTAAATACCTGGGTAGAATAAATCTCTGGCCCAATGAGAGCTGAAGGTAGTCTGCAGTATCTGGAGTAACCATTAATATGGTCCTACCTCAACATAAGCTGTGTTGAATCCAAACTTTCCTGGTGGGAGGTAGTACTTGCAGTCTTCACAGTATCTGCGGAAGTCTGGTAGCTGAGTGGCCTTCATTGCATAGACACCCTGCATTACATAAAGTGATAAAGAATCCTAATTGGTCTGCATGTATTTCTTTTACCACCTAAAGAATATAAACATCAAAGTTACAAAACTCATTTCACAAGATTTAAATAAAACTTTTAGTGCTGCTTGTTGGGGAAATGTTTTAATAATAAAATTACATCATTTAAAAAAAACAACTTCCAGTGTATTATTAAGCGATTTTTTAATTTATTATTTATTTCTTGGTCTGCATATTATGAGTAGAAATATGATTTTTGTTAATAAGAACTTAGACTTGAAACATGATTAATTTAATCCTTACAGATTGTATATTTAAACAAGGTTCTTATAAATGATTTTCTTTTAAACAACATAAATATATTAAAGGACCTGCAGATGGTGGCCAGGTTCTCCCTCATGAAGACTTAAGGCTGGGAGCTGGTAAGGTAGACTGAAACATAAGATAACCAAATATGTTTAAAATATAGATTAAATTTGTATTTATAAAAAGAAGAAAAAAAAAAAATTTTTTAAACTCGTTACCGGTAGTTAACAATATCTGAAATCAGGTTAATCAATCTAATTACTTAGCTGAGTCATTTAATTCTGTTATTTTTTGTTAAATGTGCTGTTTTACTATAAATAGTTCAGTTAGGAAACTTTGACTAAAAAGGATCCTAGATTTAAAATTACATATGCATCCTGTTCATGAAAAAAATAAATGAACATTAGAATGTTTTATTTGGTGCATAATACTCTGTCTTAAAAGCAGCTCCCAAGGCTGATGGTTACCTAATGGGATGAATCAAGGTTTTCAAA
Source organism: Lymnaea stagnalis (assembly GCA_964033795.1). Taxonomy (NCBI): domain Eukaryota; kingdom Metazoa; phylum Mollusca; class Gastropoda; family Lymnaeidae; genus Lymnaea; species Lymnaea stagnalis. The sequence continues at coordinate 680,597 of CAXITT010000234.1, read as the reverse complement.
TTAAATCTTTGAAAACTATTGCTTTTTTCTGCTCTTATTCACATGAAACATGAAAGTAGTAAAAATGTAACATCTTTCTCTTAAAATTTTACAAGATTTTCATAATGATTAGCAATAAAAATTTTTTATAAAGTTCATAAACTTGAACCAAAATTAAATGATAAACTACACACTTTAACCACATTAAATGATAAACCACACACTTTAACCACATTAAAAATGATAAGCCTAAATTTTTCTATGTGTGACCAACAAAAAAAAACTTGCCATTCTGTCAGATTATGATTGTTGATGTAATAAATTCCTTGTCTTGAGCCATCTGGTGTTCCATTCAAATAGAAACCAGCTGGCCCATCCTTCATGTAGTCAGGGGAAGCTTGAATACTGAATTGGATCAATTTATACAGTTTGGATTTAAACCTTTTACAGAGTTATTGATTTAAATCTAACTTCTTATTGCTAGATATATTTTTTGTTAAAGGATGGTAAGATCAAATTATTTTTTCTTATCGAACTATTCTTGAAAATGAATACAAAATGAGCAAATTCCTTAATTGAAAAAAACTAATGATTTACATCTTGTGATTTAATTCAGCCAAAGAAATTGTGAAACAAGATATGTTTAGGCTTTAAAAAAAAATAAAGACCGGACAATGACAAGGACGTTTCTGCTAGATGCCTTCTTCAGGAGGCAAGAGAAAACAAGAAACAACAAATCGAAATGTAAAATGTATGTGTTTAAAGATTCTGATCAAAATGTAGTTCTCTCAGTCTCTGCTTGGGAAACTATTAGCTCTGTTTGAAATTGAAGTAAAGTTGTTCCCTGAATAGCTAAACAACAGAGCAACCACAAGTTTTATTTCAGCTATTAAAACTAAGATACACTTACGTCACTGGGTTTTCTGGCAAATCTTTAAAGAGCTGGGAAATCTTTGGCCTGATTTTGTTGTAGCATAGATCTTGAACATAATTCAGAACATCTTCCTATAACATATTACAAATTACCTATATCAATTTTGGGAGCAGAATACACAAAATAATAGACAAAAATCATAAGGCATAATTTCTATCACTTCAATTTTTAGGAATGATCATTATATCACAATAATATAATATTTATGTATTACAGGGTAATATTACATTATTATAATCAATTCAACTCTAAAATTCCCAAACTCTTTAGATCCATGCTTTTAACAGTTCAGCTAAATAGAAATAATGGTCAAACAATGCTAATTGCCTTTTTTTAAAATATTTTACAACTAACACACATATTCTGATGAAAGTTTGAGCTTAAGCTCTTAAAACCCCGGCTAGTACATTGGCAACCAGGTCCATCTGCTGGGCTGTGCCATATAACATTTGCCTTGCGTTGGGCTTTCCCACCATCATGGCCTCCCCTGAAAAATCTAGTGATGACATTCTCTAAAGATGCCCCAGAGTTTCTGGGACCAGGCTGCAATGCCAGCAGGTCGGGTCCCTGTTATAATCTAGCCGATTGAAGTATGTGTTTATGGGGCAATGCGTGGAACACATTTGGATCACCAGACTCTGCCGTCTGTGACCCAGCTTCCACCAAGGGTCTTGTATGTTAGCGAATACACGTCTGGTAAGGGTGCTGTCTGCCCAGTGCCTGTACCATTTTGATCAAAAATGGTCTGACAACCAGTTTTTGATACCTAGATATGTGACTGGTACCTAGATATGTGACTGGTTACATATTGCTGAGGCTGGGCAGCCCCCGTTTTTGCCAGTGTGTCTGGTTTTTCATTGCCACTGATGTTGCCGTGCCCTGGAATCCACTGCACTGTTACAGCTCCTCCAATCTCACCCATCTTGCCCACATCATCTAAAAATCGTCTGACTCACAAGAAGAAGGAGAGAGTTGCCTCGAAATCTCTCTCCCCGACAGAAGGTAAAAGGAAAAGAGTCTAGACATTATTCATTAAACATGGCTACTAATTCTATCAAGTTTCAACTAAATGTATCATATTTACTTTTGAACTAAAGAAGTTCTCTTGCTTTGTGTTGATGGCCTTGAGAATCTCAGGCAAGGTATTACCAAGACCTTCATTTTCAGCTATTTTCAGAATCTCTCTTTTGATACGATCAACCTCACTTAAGCCCAAGTCATGCACTTCTTGGGGTGTCATGGAGCAGCTGAGGTGAAAATTTAAGCACTGCTGGTACCACTGATCTCCATCTTTTAAAATATTGATCCCTTCTTTAGCACGAAGATGATTGAAATACTCCTGAAATTAAAACTTTAAATTAAAATTTGGATTTCATATCTAATAATTTATTATCCTAATAATCTAATGAGGAGTAAGTTTATTATTTACCACCACCATGACAAGAAATAATCTTAAATCCTTGGAGCCATTCAGTGTTATTTAACATCAAAACATTAGACTCCATTGCATAGGAGTTCAGCACAAGAATAGTGCCACTGAATACTCCATGAGGCTTGCATGATTAATACAACATGTAAACCCATGTGGGTAGAATGTTTTAGTTTGGACTAGCATGACGTTGTAACTATAATCTTCAAAGCCTTTCATACACACAACAATCTGATATTACTTAAGATCATTGTCCCTTGTTAGGTGTCCTCAAATCTTTGGCAGCACTTCAACACACTGGATGTTCTTTCACTCTTTTAAATTTAGCTTTACCAATCTGTTATGGGCCTTAGAAGACAATATTTTTCCGGGTGCACCATTCACGTATGATGAATAATTATTCTGGTGGGACGTTCATCACGATGTCATCTGCTGGGTAATGTGAAGGATTTTTCTGATGTGACATCCATGAAACAAGCCAGAGAATCATTTTTCTACTGTGCCTGGCTGCACATAATCATGAAAGGTTTCATTTCTATGAAAATCCTGGCTACACTGAGAAGACTCAAGGCCTCTGGTTGCCACACAAGGTTCTATATACATATAATTTATGCATGATACTGGAATGTAGGTAGTACCAAACCCATGTTACAGTAAAGGTCGATAAACTCATAATGTACATTTTTATTTGATAATCTCTACATTCCTGGTCCACAGCCTATTTTCAATTTTGAATGACATTGGTGCCTTTCATGATAGGTTCATCCAGCTGAACGCAACCAATGTAGTTGTGCCACATTCTGAACCAACTTCTATTCAAAATCAAAACATTAAATTTACAATGATAATACAGCTCTCATGTTAAAAGGTAACTAAATACAAACAAACTGTGAATCATCAAAAGAACGCTGACCTTCTCTAAATAATCTTTCAATGCCAAAAGAGCAGGAAACACTTTCTTTTGTATCAAATCTTTCGCCCTGGACTGAAAATCATCCCTGTAAGAGTAAAGCTAGAATGTCATGTAATATCAGAGTGAAATGTACATACTATCAGCCTGTCCTAACATATCAGAAGGTAATGTGTCATAAGAATAGCCAGGATAGTTGTGTAACTACAAAATCAATGTTTGCATGTTATCATGAATTCTGTTCATCTCTGTTTAAACGCAGGATGTAATGGCACATTTATGAAAGTTTAATGAAAACTTATGAACTTACAATTTGTCCTTGGGAATTTTGGCATGTTCGCCTTTAAATGGAGCCAACAGCTCAAGCTCATCAAGAGGTTTGTTTATCATGCTCTCTATTTGGCTTGGGATTTTTTTCTAGAGGTTGATGGAAAAAAGGGTAACACAAGGTTTAAATTTATCATTGCAAACAATATCATGAGCTTGTGAATGTGGCCAAATTAAAGTATGAGAAGAATAAATGACGAAAATGTCAACATTGATCATTCATTAATCACATGTCATGTCTGATTTGATGCATTTTATTGTTTATTTTTTCCTTCAAAAAATATGCACAAACTTTCAGCTACAAAAATTGTCCATTTCTGTTGTATAGTTTGTGAAGTCAGCCAATATATGGGTTAACTATGGAAAGAGTTCATATTTATATGTAAAAATGGAAATAGTTTGAGTTAATGCATAATATAGAGACAGTTAATTCATATTAATCATTAACATGGAATTTTTTCATATTACATAGCATGGAAATTATTCATTTTTTAACCTAACTTGGCAATAGTTCATTTTAAACCATGGTGTTTTAATAAAATATTAAAAGCTTACCACAGAGCAGCCATGTTGAACCACTCCCTCGTCCACACCCCTCTTGAGAGCTGTAACCACTTGGTCTATCTGGGGTAACATAGAAAGCATTCATCAGTAATTAACATTATCATAAAATTATATTATATGTGTTCTTAAATTGTTACTAAAATATTGTTGAATTAATGATGTTAAACTTAAATTTAAAGAATACATGGTTACATCATTATATCTATTTTAGCTTGTATTTAAGTAAGAAATGTTGTTTTTTTCCATTACTGGATTATTGATACTGATTAAAAAATGAAAATACCCTGTCTGGAAGTTTTTCAAGCCTGCTGATGTACTTATTAAAATCCTGCTCATTTTCAAATTTCATCTGTGATATGGTCAAATTACACCCACTGTGGATGCCTTCCAAGTAATTGATAGGCATGAGGTAACTGTTAAAACGAGAGACATTTTAAATTTGAAAAAAAAAGAGTAGCATTTTAGTAATAACAGTACGTTAGCTTTGACTTAACAAAATATTTTCACTCACTGAAGATATAAAGGCTGATTTTTGTTTATATGCCTACCTTTTAAATTTTGACCCTTCAAGATACAGCTTGAGGTCATCAACCAAAAGGGTATGGCTCAATGCTACTTCAGGACTACAAGAGCCGGCATCGATTTCTTCAGCTCGTTTCAAGAACTCTTGGATATAGTTCTGAATGATAATACATATGAAAGAAAAGATGATTATGAAAATAATTGAGGATTTGCTTGAGGATAATCGGTAAGTACAATGCATTTATCCCCCACACCCACCCTTTTTTTTTCCAACTCACTAATAAATCTTTATGATTCTACTACCAAACATTTAAAAATTTGGGTATTTAACTAGATATAAATATCCCAGATTATAGCAAAGTAGCAAAGTATTACTGTGGGTGTTCACATATTATGTTTGGAATATAAAATAGCTAAAGGCTTATTGAGGTAGAGCAAAAAAGTATGACATTTATCCCATGATTTGAAGGTCTGTAATGTAAATGTTTCCAATTCTGGTTTTAGTGATGAAAAATGTATACTTTTAATAAATGAGTACAGTTTATAAATTGTATGCCTTCATATAGGGGTACATATTTATTAAAGACACATTATGTCTCACCAATCTTTTTATGTAAGATTCTTCGCTTATGTCATCCCAGACATCATCAAACTGATGATTGCCACAAAAGGTGGCAAGTTCTGGACTTTCCACCAGCCTCCATTTCCAAACTTCATCACACAAGGCAAGAACAGCACTGTCTCCAACTGACATGTTCAAAACCTTTGAAAGAAAAAATAAATGTTCGTCAATTTAAATAAAAATCAGATGCCAAGAAAATAGCGTTCAACAAGATTTGCCTAAGTTAATGATTAAATAACACTAAAAATTGTGGTTAATCATGACATGTGTAGACTTTGTGGCGGCTATTATTATTGTCACTTTTCTGTGTAAAACAAGGGATAGCAGTAAACATGAATAGTTTTCAAGCTTTTGCCACGCATCATTTTCACGAAAATTTACATCACTTTTATAATATTTTTATTCAAATCCATATGGCTTATCAAAAATATTATTTGTTGGTAAAAAACTATCCTGACCTGGTTTGAGATATCTAAATATAGCTTTTCGGTAATGTTATATTAGTAGTATTATGGCTAACACACAATGAACAAAAACACACCTGTTCAGCTGCATGTCTATATCTTTAATGAATTTATTACAAGACAGTTCATGTGACTTCTCAACTCACAAAATCACGGGACTCACGCATTGACACAAAGGGACGCAACTTAACATGACACCAACAGTGATATCACAACAGGTAATATTTGGAATAACCAGAAGCACAAGTGTTGTAAAATCCTTTGGTACATTCTAAAGTATCACAACATTACAAAACTTGAACAATTTTTAAAAACTCTCCCCCATCATCGATTTCTTATGTTTTACTCAAGTTGGTGATGATGGCCTTAGGTAGATGAGTTAATACTTCATGTAAATGTTTTAATAAGTTATAATTATTTTGAAATAGATAATGGCAGGAAACTTAAGGTTTAGGTAATGGTTCCCAAAGTGTGTGTTATGGATCCCAAGGGAGCCACAGCTTCCTTACAGGGGTGGTGTAAATAATTACCATAATTTTATTTCAACTTTCAATTTAATGTGATAGGATCGACATTTAGAGCATCTAATGCAGAGTTTTAAAGTTAGCACAGTTTGCAGAATTCTCTACAAATGATTAATAGATGGAGCTCTAGAATAATTAAATTTATCAATTTCAAATAATAAATTGTTACATTTGTATGGATTCAAGATCCATTTAAAATCAGTACTCCATCTGAATTTGCTCCTGCAGATGAAGAGAATTTTATTATTGAGTTCTCTTGGGGCGAAACATTGAAAACAAAATTTAGAGGCATGGAATAAAATGAAATTTGTATAATAGTAACATATGTATATCCCCTTATAAGTGGTAAAGCTCTAGGAATTTTTTTTTGAACTTCTGGGCTAGGAAGCTGAAGAAATTGACAGCTATATTAAACATAGGTGGTAGTCATTTAAAGGTCCATCCATAAATGACGCATCTTGTTTAGGGTGGGTCACATTTTTGTGATAATGTGTGGAGGGAAGGGGGGGGGGGAGGGGGGGATTAAACAATGTGACTTCACATTAAAAGAATAATTGAAAACAATTGCACTTAATAACATTAAATTACAGATTAACATTAATCTTTTAAAAAACAATTATAATTCTTTTATTTTAAAACTGCGGTCCCTGAGAGAATCAGTATATGAATGTGAGTTCCATAAGGGCCTCTGATCAAGTTACAGGCTGCCTGGAGGAGGAGAATCAGGGTTTAGTGACATTGATCGTCATGAGAATTTTGTTTAAATGTGGAGACTGAAGTCTTAGAATTAGGGATGCCATGTAAAGTGGGAGAGAACTAAAAATGGTTGGTGGGGGGGGAGGGGAGGGGGGGGGAGGGTTGTCTTGTTAAATGTTCTAAGACATGGATTCTTAACATTTTTCACAAGCTGCATCTACTCTCAATACTCTCAATTTCAAAACATTTCCCAGCCCCCACTCACATAAATTATACTGTAATAAAGTTTCTAAAACGAAAATAATTAAATAGTTAAGTTATTGTATTTTTATTTCTCTAATTACCTTTCTAGAAACAAAAAAAAATGCACCAATAAAATTGATGCGCAACAAACAAAATTCAACAGAAACACATTTACTGCTGCTTACCAAAATGCATAAAAACTTATTCTTTTTTAAAGGTAGCAACAAGTAACACTGGCAGCAAATACAATTTTATGTGTCTTCCGCACATCAGAGGGTGCTTTCACCCCTAGTTAAAAACCACTGTTCTAGGGAAATGTTTCTGACACAGGTGCAGTAATTCAATATCCATGGTAGGTAAATCTTATAAGGGTTTGTAAAGGACAGAGTTTTTTGTTTTGGGGGGGGGGGGCTATTGTGATGATTGTGGGGTGGGCAAAAAACTGCAAAATGTGCATGACATCATTGTATGGCCCCCCAAACTTTTCATGATTCATGCAAAATGAATGTATATTATTAATACATTATAAAAAGTACATAAGCAATGTTATCATCAATATTATTCAAAACTCAATAAATTATAAATTATGTTCAATCTCAAATGCAAAATTACTAATGCAATGCCTTATAGCAATAGTCATCTCATCATAGACCTAACAACATATTATTGGCAATTGGCATTGGACAAGCATTCAGACACAGAAGTGTCAGTTGCGAGAACATATGCCAGATCCACACATGCTCATAATTCATATCATCATAGCCACATAATTCAAAGACACATATTCTATAGTAAATTAACATCAGGCCCAGGCTAATAATACTAACTGATATGGATTAGATTCAAACTTAAACAGTTAATAAGTTAATAATTTTGCAGATGGCATTCATAAGTCATAAGGCCTATAGCCTATACTATACAAATACTAGTCATTATTTGTTTATAAATAAGCCTCAAAGATCAATACAGATTTAATCAAATGAATTATGCTTATTATATCACAGTAAATATTACATACCAATGTTTTGAAAGTGTGTAAGATGTAAAAAAAAAAAAAAAATAGCTGAGTTCAGACGTTAAAAATCAATATTCAATATTATGTGGAAAATCACCAACCAGAACCAACTTTCAACTTGTGCCAATTATAATTATGGCAATATTATCTTTCTTTATTATAAAAATAAAATTAAATAACTTTTAAGAATTTTAATTCTAACACTTCCTTACTTGAAAAAACCTAAAAAGGTATTATAAAATAATCAAAGAAATGACAAACAATTATTGTTAGAGCTCACAATAAATTGCCGTCCTAGAATTGTTTTGCTGGGCTCTGTTGGCTTGTATGGTTACCTCTTTTGACCAGTACTTTGTACTCTAATTACAAATTGCCAGTTTGGCTAACGTGTTTTGTTGTTAAATAAAAATGAAAACATGTTTATTTTAATTTATTGTTAAAAGAAGATATTTTTAATTGAGATGAAATGTCTATTTTATTTTACATTACATAATGATATTATTAAAAATGAAAAAATATTAACGATATATTCGATCACGTAATAAGATCTTACAACACTATGTTTTGTTACTTTGTGATTGTGTGGATAATGATAGCAAATATCCACATCTCTATTTCTACAATAATTTTTTTTTAATTAGCTTTTAAAGGGACTCTAAATTTATCACTATGACTTTCTATCATGACTTCGTTTTGGTTTTGTTTTGTTTTGTTGTTTGTTTTTTATTCTTTTTTTTTTTTTTTTTTTTTTTTTTTTTAATTATTTTTTTTTTTTTTTTTTTTTTTTTTTTTTTTTTTTTTTTTTTTTTTTTTTTTTTTTTTTTTTAATTTATTTCGGAAAATCTTTACATTGGGTGATGCTAACCCTACTGTCAGTGTGCCACTGGAACCCTATTCGAGTGTGAGTTGAAAGATTTTCAATCAGGACCCTTAGCCTTAGCTTGGCAATACAATTTTTATTTCCATGGTGGGTTTAAGTTAATATTGAGGGCTAAAAAAAAAAGGGGGGGGGGTTGTATTTTTTAATGTGTGTTTATCTAGCCTTATTTCAATCATAAATTTGTGTATGGCTCCAGTCTTTTTTAAAAGCATTTTCTTTCAATTGGCACCAGCGACGTAGTGACGGCATGGGGATGATGGGGAGGAGGATTTAATAGTATTTTATTGATGGAAATAATGGGTTTCAGAGGGCATAAAAATAAATCTTGTTCAATGGCATAGGTAGGGTTGGTATCACCCGGTGCCGTAAACTCATGGTGTCACCCCCCCCCCTCACCCCGACTTCCACGATGGATTTCTTCTACTTAAACGGAACACTAAGTATGGAAAATCACATTAACATGCTTCGCAAGACGATTTTTCTAGAGCTGCGCATAATTAGTCATATCAGACCTTTCTTAACATTAGACGCATCGAAGAGACTGGTGTCTGCATTCGTGCTATCACGCATGGACTATTGCAATGCTCTTATGGTGGGTCTTCCAGCTACGCTCCGGATAAAATTCAAAAAGCACAGAATAATGCGGCTCGCGTTGTTCTACGAAAACGCAAATTAGACCATGCTAAAACACTTCTGAGAGAGTTGCATAGGCTGTTGGTCCGTGCTCGCATAGAGTACAAAATTGCAACTCTGTGCTTCCGCTGCTTGCATGACCTGGCACCGTCCTATCTCAAAGCGCTACTTACGCCTTATGTACCCACTAGACAACTCCGCTCATCTGATAGTGGCAGACTCTCAGTACCACGTGTTCGCCTTGAGACTTACGAGGGGCGCACTTTCGCATTTGCTGGCCCAACAATTTGGAACACTCTTCCTATCGCTATCAGAAACAGCCAGACAATGGAGTCTTTCAAAACTGATTTGAAGACTTATCTTTTTCGTAAACACCTGCTGGGGTGATGTTGTCTATCTAGCTATTTTCTATGTGGCCTTTGTTGTTTATGGTTGCAAAGTATGAAAGACTTAGAATGGGTATTCTTGTAAGTAGTTTTGTAATGTTGAATTGTGTACTTCAATGTGGTATGTACCGCGCTTCGAGCCTTTGTGGATGAAGCGTGATTTTTAAATAATCATTATTATTATTATTATTAAAATAATTCCACAGTATAACAATGACAATAACAAAAAACTGAAGGTCATCTATTTCAGAAATGTAACAACGTTAAGTTGTAGTAATTTTTTACATTATTTTTTATATAGTTTTCTACTGGTCTTCAAAGATGCAAACCTGTCAATCACTTGATCAAAATCAATGTCCATAGCCTTGAAAAATATCCGCTCAGATGCACAGATCGTAAAAAACAATTGAATGCTTGAATGCATGAGATTATAGGAAGTCCCATTTAGCTATGAATTTCAAAAGCTAAAATACTGACTAGTCCATGACTTTGTCAAATTCAATATTAGCTGCCTTTAAGTGTCCACTGAGCCTTGGTATTTCTTTTAACGTTCATCTTCTGATAACTCACCATAGAAAGAGGTTAATTTTGGAAAAGACACCAATAACTGTTCTTCACTCGCTGATAGACTATTGGGTTAAACAGCATCAAACAAATCTGTTACTTCCCTGGTCGCTGATGATCTGAGCTGGAGTTCAAAACACTACCGTTTTCTTCTCGCAGAAAGAGTACAGCAATTATTAATTATTCTCCTGCTATTTTCTTTTTAAACCTTATTTTAAAAGTGCCTTTTTTCAATAGCATATTGATTGATTGATTGGATATTTATATTGCGCCGGTATCCATGCCACTGTAACACGCTCACTGCGCTCTGGTCCTCCGAAATCTATTTAAACAAAAAAAAGTGTTGAATTGTTTCTTAAATGATTTTTTATCATTTACAATTCCCCTCAAAGATTGAGGCAAACTGTTCCATAATTTGGCGCTATCGCTTCAAAAGAGCGCACTCCGTAAGACTTTTTTTCTGTGTTCATCCACACAAGGATACATGTTTATAAATCAGTTCCTTGAGATATTCCGGTGCTGAGCCATCTATAGAGCTGTACGCCAGGGACAGAATTTTGTAGTTAATTCGCTCACTCACAGAAACCCAATGGAGATCTCGTAGAACTGGGGTGATGTGGTCAGATTTTTTCATCCGCGATACAATGCGTGCTGCAGTATTTTGTATCTTTTGGAGTCTCTGAATTTGGTTTTGAGGTAAACCCCACTAACAACTAATACATTAATCTAATCTTGACTGGATTGGAGTTACTGCTACAGCATTGGCTGTTCTATTGAGTTGAGGACGCAGCTGACCCAGGGCACGCAGATGACGGAAGCATGCCTTGACAACAGAACTGATATGGGGAATCATGCTAAGTTTACTGTCAATATAAAAGCCAAAGTTTGTGCAGAAACAATCTTAAGGCTTTTGTCAAGAGTAAAGCCTTTAGTCTGCAGATGCTGCAGTTTAAGATTATAGGAAATGAGTAAAACAAAGTAAGGTCAAACCTGAAAAAAGGAACGCGTCGACAGGAAGCCTTCGTCAGTGAGCAAACAACAGAAAAAAACAGAATGATTTTTTTTTACAGGTTTGACCTTACGTTGTCTTTCTCATTTCCTATTTTTCTAATCTGATTGCAGTCTCCCCCTTATAATAAACCTGTGTAAGATTATCTTCCTCATCATAGACCTTGTGCTGTACCTCTTGTATCCTAATTTTCAAAGACGATCATAAAGAGCTTCAATCGCCGCCACACATTCATCAAACTTATCTTTCACTGTTTTAACAGCAACATGATGAGCATTCCAACAGTCTATTCACCAATTTTCCAATGTGTTCAATGAAAACATTCCATCGATGAGTGGATGCAGCAAAGAAGATAACTATTCTCTCAAGAGTAGCAAAAAATGTACATTAAGTTTTTCGGCAAACGTGTGTCACTTTCAAAAGTGGCGTTGAATCATGGTAAAAACTGTGGTTTTCTGACCTAATTAAAGTGCGCATCATTTCTGGCGCATCAACCTTGAACTTTTAAGAATGCACGCATTTGGATAGATTACATGTGTGGAAACTTTACGTGTGATCGGTTATCCTTTTATGGTATTTGGTGAGACCAAGCAGTGAGTGCTGGGGAAATATGCAATATTTCACTTTGGCGTCACCCCCTGAGATGGTGTCACCCGGTGCGGTACGCATCACCCGCACCCCCAGCTACGCCACTGATCTTGTTACCTTGCTCAAAACACTCTAGCTATGCCTCTGCTTGACATCCTTTATGATTCAACATCTTTGAGGACATTTTTACCAAATTTCATGCAAGACTGATGGTAATTTATTCCATATTTTCAAGAAGACATTTCACGTGTTTCAGGCAACTTTCATTTTCTCCCATCCATAGAAGCGGAAATGTACATAGCCATATAATTCCTGACACGAGTGCGAGGGAAGTCATTTTACCTTTAAAATTTAACTTTCTGGTAAGATTAGAACACATTCAAACCATGATAGGAAATAATGTAAAACAGCTGGAAAAAAAACATATGAGGCAACCAAAGGAAGCAGTATCAGGCAACAGGGTGAACAACATGAGGCAGCTTATGGTGCATTTGTGCTTTTCTTTTCTTTAAGTTGAAGAAATTATTTTATTGATTTACCTTCATAAAAAAATAATAATAATTAACGTCTATTTCGATATTCACCAGTGTCATGTTATTCTTGGTGTGTTATAAATTATTTTTAAAGGTCCTAATAATGCATCATCCATTGATGACACAAAGACAAAAATGTGGAAATGAGCAATAATTAAGTGAACTAATAAGAGATGCATTTATTGTTTAAATAAATGGAAATTTTGTTTTGTTTACATTGCACCTATTATCAGCCTTGAAAGTCTTTTGAGTAGTTGTTGTTCCCCCCAAGCATGGAGGGAACCATTGTGTTGCCAGTTGTCAAGATTTTTTAAGGTATTAGTTGAATCATTTTGTGGTGAGATAAACAGTGAGTTATGCATGCTCCAGTGTATGTTAGCATAGTCTCTTTATGCTTACAGTATTCTCTGCTGTTTTCAACAACGTGCATAAGCATAATGCTGCATTAGAATTATTCAAAACACAAAAAAAAATTTAAAAATTGCAGGACATCAAAACAAAAGTATAAAGAAAATGATTTTTTTTTAAATCTTCGAAATGTAAAGAAGATTATCACTGACAAAGTTTATCTTATAATTATTTTAATCATTGCATATGTAATTTAAAAATGAGTAAATAAAATAAGAACAAGACTGCATATATAAAGATCAATAAAATAATTATTGTCATTTAAAGAATCTGTTAAGTTCTAATGAAGATTTATGCATTTTAAAAAAATTACCCCACCCTCCCTCCCAAAAATAAAGTCTAATACCCGGTACAAATAAATCATATACATTTTTTTTAAAATAATGTTTAATTTAGTGCTAAAAGTAATATTTGACAATATATATATATAAGAATGATCTAAGTTATCCAAATAACACTAAAAACGAATAGATTCAATTATGTTCAGATTCTTAAAAACAATGATAGGGATTTTCTATTATTTTACGGAAATCGAATAAATTTAAATATGTTAAAAATAAAATATATCTGCTATATTTAAATATGTCTTTAAGTATTATTATTATTATAAATTAAAAATACATGTAATATAACGATTAAATAACTATTTTAAGTTTTTTATCTTAATTTGAAAGTTAAGATATTCTTTTTTTATCAATAAATGATCTTCTAAGTATTAATATTATTATTTCAAAATCACATTTATTGTGAAAACCCAAACAGTTGTTGCTTTTTTAAAGTGAGTAGTTAATGTTGAGAAAATAAATTCAAATTTATCTTCATTTCCAAAATGACTTCTTCTGTAATTATAATGAGACTTCATCATTTGACATTTATTGATATTATCATTATGAATTAATATTGTAAATTTAAAAGAAATCAGATTGAATTTTATGATTATACAACGTAGGAATGTGAATGTATTCGGTATATTATGAGGGGCATTCTATTTTTACCACAACTTAATTTAAGAGTGAAAAATGGTTACATGTACATTTTTTATTTTAGTATTAGGATTATAATAATTACTATTATTAGAGTGCCATATTTAGTAGACACGTGCAAATCTAAAAATCAACATAGTTACATTGTGAATAATAAAACAGGCTTACGACCGGTGAAAGAACCCATAGTTAACCTCAGGTATTATATTTAAAGGGTTATTCTATAAAAACCATTTTTTTTAATCGAAATTTTAATTTCACTCTGATTTTTACAGTACAAGAGCATGGAAATTATATATGGCTATATAAATATATATAAATATATATAAATATATATAAATATATATAAATATATATAAATATATATAAATATATATATTCATATATATATATATATATATATATGGACGTATTTATTTATTTATATATATATTTATGTATATAGTTAGATGGGGGCTAATGGGGGTGGTACACTTTAAAAAACATTCTAGGTACATGAGTGACTTAGCTTCCGTCATAGTAAAATCTTAAAATATTAAAAAAATACAGACTTGCAAGATACAGGAAAATACAGGATAATTTAAAATAAAATTGTGAACTTTTAATTTTGCAATTTCATGTTTTTACATCCAAGGATGAAAAAAAAATAATTTTGGACACACATTAAAAAAAAAATATTTTCATCACATTAAAAATAGATACAAATCTTTTTAAAAATATACAAGCATTGAAATATTTTTAAAAATATAATGTAATAAATTGGGTGGTAAAACTGGAGTGGGACATTATAATGTTTGCTTAGTTTAGGGGAGTGGAAAAAGTGTGCTGTAGCAACATAGGGGTGGTTTTATTAATGTTTATTTGTGTAAGGGGATGGGGATGTGATTTTTAGATTTGGCCCCAGACAGCACAAATTGGGCAGTACAGTTGGCTGGGTGCCGAAGACAGCACAAATTACGTCACAATATAGCTCTGTGTATTTTATATAAGTACAGTTATATCTCAAAGACTTTGACAAACAGTGGGTACATTTACATAAATATACCCAGACCTCAAAAAAGTTGGGAAATGGAAAATAGAGGATGCCATTTTCGTTGCAACTAAAACATCTAGATTTTCCAAAGATACAATTCATCAAGAGTGAGGATAAAGGGTGGGCAAATATGTATGAGGATAAGCCATATGTTCATGTTAAACAATGTCTTGTAAATATTTCTTGAAAATACATATTAATTGCGAAAGAAAAGAGAGTGGGAACATTTTTATGTAATGAAAATATCTCAGTCATTTTACACACATGAAAATTTAATCTTAAAAGAAGAGGCATATCTTTTTTCCTCGATAGTTTAAGGGTGTGAACAAATATGGCTTAAAATTTCCTTTCAAGATATGAAAATATATTTTTGTTTCCATTTTGTGCAAATAAAGTTCAAGAAAAGGTGGGTGTACATTTTTATGACATTAATTATAATTCTTTTTTAAAAAACTCACGGCTGTTACAAATGTAAAAATTAGTTAAGGTATTCTTCACTTCTTAAAATTTTTTTGTTTTATGATTTCCCGATAATGTAGTAGAGAAGCTTTCGTTCATCTTTAAATGAAGATACCAATATATCCAATTCTGTTAATGTTACAGATAATTAAAATAATATTTAAATGTGTTGTTTAAATTAGGACATGGTTTGTTGTTTGTTTTTTTGTTTTTTTTTTGTAAATTCAGGGTGTCCTGGAAATGGGAGGGTGGGCATATATTATAACATTTTTCTTTTTTACAATTAAAAACTTAAATAACATTTATCATGTTAAAGCTGATTTATTGGATCTAAGCAATTCTGGTGATTATGTTTTAAATCAGTGGTTCTTAGAATATTGAAAATATGAATTTCATCTAAAACCATCCTTGAATTCAAAAAGGTTGAGATACACTGTTGAAGACTATATTGCACATGCAGAGCATTTTGAAAATAGTTTTACTAAAAGACTCTTGAGGGTTTGAAATTTTCTAGTATAATTATCATTCAGTCAACCAGTCATACACAGAAAAAAATTAAGCATACATGTAGATAAACTTTTATCACAAGTACTGAGCAAGCATGTACAAAAATTTCCATCATTAATGTATATGGTTTTTATGGCTATAAGTATCACTGGTTAAAGGCATTTTTAAATTTCAAGGCAAAATAGGGTAAACTGAGTAAACAAGTGTAGGTATAAAACATAATATTCTTGAAAAATTGCTCCCAGACAATGCAAAATGCATTAATAAATGTGCATCACCAGTATTTCAAAATTTTGTTGTGTACATTTATATAAAGATAAAAAAAAATATTTGTATCATCCGCAAATATTGATTTTGTAAGACATATTTTACATCACTTTATTAGACTTGAACTATTAAGACATAACAAGAATAATTACATAAATACCTTGGCAATAACTTGCATAGTGTACAACATATAAGATTTTAAAACAAACTTTATGCCAATTTTTTGTGTGGCTCTTGTTAAGATGTAGATGCTGTGGTCTTGGCTTCATCTATGTATCTATCAACAACAGTCTCAAGGATATGTAGAGGCACACTCCCATTTGCCAAAATTAGATGATGAAACTCCTTTATATTGAATAGGTCCCCTGTTGATTATTTAATCATTAATCTTTATAAAATTAATTTTAAAAATGTATCTTAATCTCATCAGTATCTTATCTTAAAAAAGTAAATATTATGGACATATTTTTTCAGGACTAGGACAGCACAGAAATGTATGTTTAAAGTATATATATATACCTCAGACATTTTTAATTAACCATCATTTATTATTTGAATCAACTCCACTAGAGTCAGATTCATATCTTCTTCTTCTTTGCCTTTTCAAATTCGAGTGGAGCATAGTTCCATGAACAATTTCTTTCCAAGTCATTTCCTGTCTCTTACTATATTCTCTAACACTTTCCAACTCTTTAGATTCACATAATATTTATCAAATTATCCATATAATTTAAACAGAATCTATTTCATAAAATGTTACCTAATTGGGTCTCTGCTTTATGCCTCAGTTGCCAGATTTTGATTTCACCAACCTTGTAAGCACAAGCCTAAATAAAAGAGAAAAACCAAACCAAACTTCATAAGCTATGTTTTGCCTATATTAGTAGCAATATCACAAAAATGTATTATATTCTAATTTAAATCAATCTAAAATGAAATAATTATTCATATAATGTATTAGTTATAATAATGTGCCTAAGTTCTTGTAATTTAAGGGTTTTTTGAATAGTCCATACCTTTTTTTCTTTATTATTCAAAAGTTATACTTGCACAAATTATTGAGATATTCTTAAACCTTCCCACAGTTTTGCGTAAAATAAACTGGAAAAACTGATACATATTATGTTTTTGCATATTTCTTGACCCAAACAATCCTGTGTACAGTTATCAGTACTGTTTTAAGAAAATCATTTTTTAACAGATAAAAAAAGTAAAACTCAAGACTTGTTAGCAAAGTGAATTCTGAAAAAAAATGGTGCATGGAATGTTAGTAGGGACAAACAATTTCATAAAATGCTTCACCTGTCCAGGCCAGGTGATATATCTGTCAACCTCTCTAGCTGCCCCTTCCTCTGTTGACAAAGTATTCTCCAACATATAGTTAACAGCCATTTCCTTGGTCCAACTAGGAGATTTATTCAAAAGTAAAGGGTATTGAAATTGTTTAAAAACTTTTTGTGATGGAGCAAATCAATAATTCTATGCCAATACTTAAGTAAAAAAAATTAAAATTTAATATCTTTTATAAAACTATAAATTACTGACCCAAAAGCATGAATCCCAGTGTCCACAACCAACCTTG
Organism: Lymnaea stagnalis; assembly: GCA_964033795.1. Taxonomy (NCBI): domain Eukaryota; kingdom Metazoa; phylum Mollusca; class Gastropoda; family Lymnaeidae; genus Lymnaea; species Lymnaea stagnalis. Next base: position 662,536 of record CAXITT010000234.1, on the reverse strand, counting down.
CAGCTCTAAAGATTTCATAATTATAACGCCCAATCCTGTTGAAGAAAATCATTTCTGTTCTAACAGCAGTTGAATGAAAAATTAAGTGTTTGCAAAATGTCTATTAAAAGTCAAATATTTATGTTTTGGTGAAAAGGGAAACTTAGTTATATTTTGGATAATCCAGGGTATAAATGAAAGAAAAAAAATTGAGCTAAAAATAAAAACGGTTGGGCTTACAATTCCATATTGTCCTGATACATGTTCAGCTCTTCTCCTAATCCTTCTGCATACAATCCCCAGCCCTTTGTTGTATGGGGAAAAATTCAAATAGAAATAAAATATGAAACTTCAAAATAAATTAAATGGACATTGCTTGATAAGATATGTGTTCCATAATAAGCCTATTTTGTTTAAAGCTCATGTTCCACCATTTGTATAAATTAATAGTATAATTAATGATTTAATTAACACAAAGATTCCAAATTATTGGGTTTACTATTAATAGCAATGAGCAAATTATAGATAAGTCAAATATGATGTCAATAAAGCAGAGTAAAACATTTCTAATTATGATTACTGCGGTCAGTATGCTTTAATTTTTAGAAATTACTTATAAAAAAAGAAAACAGTAAGTCTTGATTTATTTAATTTTGTTTAAATGCCTTTAAAAATATAAGCTATTTTTTATTTAACTATTTCATTAAATCACAACCTCAACATAAGCAGTTTTCAAAGGAAATTTTCCAGGAGCCAGATAATATTTACTGTCTTCTGCATATTTTCGTAACTCTGGCAAATGTTTGGAGCCCAAGATATATATACTCTGTGGAATATCAAATAATTTAATTTTTAGTAGACATTAATAATTTTATATATTAGATAAACAATAATTAAAATCCTTACTTTCAAATTTAATGTGCAAAAAATAAAACAGCTGATTGCCATATTCAAGCTTATTATGAGGTTCAACATACTTCTTAAAGTTACCCCACATCTTTCATCAGAGCCCTAATTGGTTTGAGATCGTAAATAAATGTTGCTTACTTGTAGATGATGACCGGGTTCGCCTTCATGTAAACTAAGAGCAGGCAGTTGAAAGGGAATGCTGTTTAAAATATTTTTTTAAAGTTAGAATAACAATGTTTCATTTTCAGTATTTCTCTATTCGAATTAGTTTGTGCATGGATTTAAATATAAGATATAATTACAGCATCTTCTTAATTAAATTCAGATTCAATCTAAAACACGGGTTTCAGGAGAGTAATTATAGAAACAATATTTAAAAATGATTAAAAAAAGATTATCCACTCTTATTCTTCCACCTACAGTTAACCTGTTGGCATAAATCTCTTTGCAATACAGTTTTAGATTAAATAGAAAATAACAGCAGCTTGAAATCATATTAAATTTTTTAAAAGTTTTCTTCATAGCAAAAAATGCTTGAGGATATAAAAAATTAGTGATTTTTAGCGCCTCTAACTGATGTCTCAAGTGTGTCTTAAGTTTGTAGAAAAATTATCCTTGTTCAACTGCTAGATCTGTTGTTTTTTTTTGTTTTTTTTTTTGTTTTGTTTTGTTGTTTTTTTAAAGAAAGATGTAGGAGTTCAGAAAGTTTGAAAATAATTTTAAAAAAACGAAATTCAAATTATTAGTAACCTCACAGGTCAACTTTTTTATCCGTTTTTTTTTTCTTTTTTTTTCTTCGATAAAGGAATGTTAATCAGGGAAGATAAAACAATATTAATAAATAAGAAAATAGCAGCATGCATAATACAAATGTAGAAATATAAATACCATGCAGAGTCTCACAGTTAAGTCATGAAGCTACAATGTCAAAATTTTCATTAATCATTAAATACAGGGTATTTACTTGAATTTTATGAATACACATGTAAAATTAATTAAAAATCAAAATAGCATCAGAAATATTAAAACTGTTTGAATTCTGCTGGAATCTGAAAAGCCAAGTGACTGGGGGAAAAGTTGTGATTATTAAATGAGAAAAAAAATTTTTAAATAGCTGGGGTGGGCGGCATTATCCTCCCATTATTACAATGGGTTAGCACTTTGTATGGACCTGCTCAACCATCAACAGGATGCAGTGAAACATGTGCTAAGGGAGAAATAGTTTGGTTTCCAATATGGGAGGTCATGTAATGAACACATTTTTTACCAATGGACTGAGTTTCAAAATCTAGTTTTAATTTTTTTTAAATTAACCTCAAAAATGATGTAAGTGAATCTTTTTTGGGAAATTTTGTGCAATTACAATAATAGCATTCCTTTATCTCCATCAACTTCTGTTGTCATTTTATAAACATAATTTTTTTTCATTTAAGTTTAAGCAGATTCTGATGCTGGGAAAAATGAATTCTTAGACAATCATTCAAGTTTATGACAGGACTACTGCATCCATTCCCAATAATCTTGGGCTTTCATTATGAAAAGGATGATGGCAGAACTTGAAATGGGAATCCAAGAGGTCATTTAACAAGCCTTGATTTAGCCGATAACACAGTTAATAGCAGATACAGAACACTGCACCAAAATATAAGCACTAACCTGGAACAGGAAGATGGTTAAGTAAACATGAGCATCAGTATGGACAAAATTAAAATTATTGTCTCTCATCATAAATGAGTAATTATTATAGCAGTCAGTGACAAGAATCTTAAAGATGTTGACAAGTTTACAACATTAGCAGCAATATCTTCAAAGCTTTGCCCACTTAGGTCAATGCAAATTAGATCCCACACAGGAAAGCTCCCCTTGTATGTCAGCACCATCATCTTAACTTCCATTCATGGCAGCTAGATATGGAAAATGAAAAAGAAATCAGCCAACACACATAATGCATTTCATCAAAGATGTCTGAGAAAGATATGGGGATCAGCTACAGTGATATATGGGGATCAGCTACAGTGATATATGGGGATCAGCTACAGTGATAACTTTAAAGAATGAAGAAGTCCAAAGCTGAAGCAGAACACAGAGACTGGAAACAATAGGTTACTCTGTGCAGACTGCAATTATACAGGGCACATCATGTGGCCATCACAACAGTGTAATTTTACAGGGCACATCACATGGCTACTAACAACACTGTAATTTTACAGAGCACATCATATGGCCACCATAACAGTATAATTTTACAGGGCACATCATATGGCTACAACAGTGTAATTTTACAGGGCCATCATATGGCTACTACCAACACTGTAATTTTACAGGGCCATCATATGGCTACTACCAACACTGTAATTTTACAGGGCCATCATATGGCTACTACCAACACTGTAATTTTACAGGGCACATCATATGGCTACAACAGTGTAGTTTTACAGGGCACATCATATGGCTACAACAGTGTAATTTTACAGGGCACATCATATGGCTACAACAGTGCAGTTTTACACGGCACATCATATGGCTACAACAGTGTAATTTTACAGGGCACATCATATGGCCACCACAACAGTGTAATTTTACAGAGCAAATCATATGGCCACCACAACAGTGTCGTTTTACAGGGCACATCACATGGCTACAACAGTGTAATTTTACAGGGCACATCACATGGCTACTACCAACACTGTAATTTTACAGAGCAAATCATATGGCCACCACAAGTGTAATCTTACAGAGCAAATAATATGGCCACCACAACAGTGTATAGCCAAGACCCCAATACACTAGATACCCCTAATGGGCTAGATTAAGCGGGTAAGACCTTGAAAGACTCATAGGGGGGGACATTTCCAAGGATCATGAAAAAGTTGAATATAAGCCTTGTGAACGCTGAAAATAAAGATGACATAGAAAGGTGGAAATCAATTCTTGCCCAATGTTTTGTTGCAATTTAGACGTAAGTGAAGCGCTCTAAAGTGGGCCAGCGTCTGTGGGTAAGAATAAGAAATGAAATTTGAAGAATGTGAAAAAAAAATTATTTTATTGGAACAAAGTACAGATATTTCCCAGTGGATGCCTTGTCGGAAAAGCTGAATCCTTTAATACCAACAAAATGTATTGAAACAAAAATTTGATTTTTATTTTGACTAGCATCTATTTTCACACATTTTCTTTCTCACATTTCTTCTGGACATAGATAAAGAAATCACTCTTACCAAGCTGCTAGATTGTGGGTATTAATACAGTAGCTTCCTTCCCTGGATCCATTTGGAGTTCCATTTAAATAAAAACCAGCAGGTACATTTTTCATGTAGTCAGGAACTGGTTTGATTCTGGAAATACATATGTTAATTAGTATTTATTTTAAAAACCTTGACATCCAAAATGATTTTTTCAACAATTATTTTTGTTAGGTTGTTTAATTTATAATAAAAAGCCTAAAGGCAAGAATCCAAGCTTTCTTCATATTATTTTTTAAATATATCTTAAAGATATTTTTACTCTTTTTTGTAAAAAAAACGCATTAGTGAGTTGCTGTCAAATATTTTTTTTAGCAGCTTTCATAAAGTCATTTTTAGAGCGATTTTAACATATAAAAGCGTTATTTATTTCTTATACTTACACCATGGGTATGTTAGGTAATCCATTAAACATGTGGGATAGCTTTGGTCGAATCTTATTGTAGCAAATATCTTTCACAAAGTCAAGAACTTCATCCTGGTCAAAGAATAATTTTTAAGGCTTTTTGAACAATGCACTACAAATATTTGCCATGAAGAAGTATGAACAGCACTATCTTTTGGATCAGTATAATTAAAACAGTCTTAATTTTTTATAGGAGAGTAAAATGAAAATCTGCTTATATTTTAATGAAGCGTCTTGACAATAAATATTTCTGATATTTATCTTTAAATAGCATAACTTTATAATAATTGATGACAATGTTTTTTACATAAAGCAAGTAAAACAATTACATGAAATAGTAGAACCAAGTATGTTAAACTTGAATTAATAGACAGGACAATAAGATTTGAATGTTTTGGCTTAGAGCCTTCTTCACCAAACAAGACAAATAGAAGTAAAACAAGTAACAGAGCACAGTAAAATACTTTAGAGGTCTCCTTTGTTGTAGGCAATCCTAATTCCAGCAACAATAAAGGAGATCTCTAAAATTTTTTTACTTTTTTATTTGTCTTGTTTGTTGAAGAAGGCTCTAGGCCGAAACATTCAAATCTTAACGTCCTATCTATTAATTCAAGCTTAACATACCTTGTTCTACTATTTCATTTACACAACTTAAGAATGCAGTCCATCAATTATTATCTTTTAAACAATTACACTTGTTTTGAAGAAATTATTCTGTCGCCTTTTTAAAGCAAGAAGAATTTCAGGAAAGGTTTGTCCAAGTTCCTCTTTACTAGCCAAAGTCAACATGAGTTTCCTTATACGTGCAACCTCTTTGATGCCAATATCATTTACTTGTTGAGGAGTCATTGGCATACTCAGGTGAAATTTCAGGCATTGTTGATACCACTCTGTCCCTAATGGCAGACAACTGATTCCTTCTTTAGGACGCAAATGCTGAAAATATTCCTTTTGGAGACCAAAAAAAGATTTCTTTTAAAGTAGAGTGTAATTTTTTAGGGATGCCTAAGAATATTCCATTTCTATTTGACTTATTGCTATCCGTCAGCTTTTCAAATTTGGCAGAAAAAAGAATGTCATGGAATAAGATATAGGGCCTATAGTTTTATACTTTAATAGGATACATTGTTTATACTTTTTTTTTTACCTCTTCCAAATAAATTTTCAAAGCTTTTATTGCCTGAAAAACTCCTGTTTTTATCAAGTCTTTAGCCTTTGTTCTAAAATTTTCACTTTAAAAAAAAAAGAAAAAAAAAAAGATTAAACAGTGTAGTGCTCAACAATTAAATGCAGCAATATAAATGTATATAATTTATATTAATAATAAACAAAATAAATGTTATTGGTATAAATGATAATAAATTTATTATTGTTCAAAGTCCAAGAAATACAACTCAATACATATTTCACAAACTTTTTAAAGAACTTGAACTGATTGAACTTTTGAGGAAATAATAATTTTTTTTTTAAATGGAAAAAAAAAAGAAGAAAATGATCACTTTTTAATGAACAGATCACAGTTCAGGCCTTTTCTACTTACAGCTTGTCTTTGGATATCCGAGGATGAACTCCAGTAAAGGGCTTTAAAAGCCCAAGCTCATCGATTGGTGTAGTGAAGTAAGCATCCAGCTGCTTGGGTACAATCCCCTAAAATGTGTCAATTAGTAAGCATTTACCACAAGACAGTCAAACTGGTGTATTAAACATTTTTTGCTCACAAATTAAAGTTTGGATCTGATTCTTTTAAACTTAAACCAACTCACCACAGAACTTAAGAACATCACAATACCACATTCAACACCCCGCTTTAAGGCAGTAATCACTTGCTCTATCTGGTAGAAAAAGAGTCAAAATTTACAGAGTATAATATAGGTTTTTAATCTGTCATTTTTTTTAAATTTATTATCATCCATCATGCATTCCCAAAATTCACATTCTACTTTGTGCCTAAAAGCAAGGTTAGATTGACATGAAAGTTCATCTATGTTTAGATAATTCAAACCTCCTTTCCTTACACCCGGCCTCCCTCCTCTCCCCCTAGCATAAAACTTGAAGTGAGTTTTGGAGTACCTAATTAATACCATATGTTTCTTATGCAGAAGAAGAAAAACATTAATTTATTAAATAATTATTGATTATCGTTTAATTTTTTCACTACAAAAAAAAAATGATAAACATAATTATATTTAATGATTTTGGAAAAAAAATTTAAAACAAAACAAAAAACCAAAAATTATTTGTAATCAAAACAGTTAATAGAAATCTGAGGATTAGCTGTAGGGCTGAGAAAAGTAATTATCAAAATTGAAAATAACACACATTTTTATATGGCACTTCAAAAGAAAAGGAAATGGGATCTTACATTCTTGAAATGTAAAAATGTGGATTCTGAAATTTTACAACATAAATTTAACTTTTAAAGGCTCAAATTAAATGGGAAAACTGCAGATTTTAAAATGATTAAGCCAGTTTTATTTTATTTTTGGCTAAATAATACCAAAGAAATAATTTGTAGTCTAAAAAATATTGCATTAATTTAAAAGTATTACAACATACCCTAAGAGGCAATTTCTCAAGTCTCCTGATGTACATGCTAAAGTCCTCTTCAGACTCAAATATCATGTATGATATTGTTAGATTACAGTCATTGTGGATACCTTCAATGTAGTTAACGGGCATCAGATAGCTAGAACAAATTAGTGACAGTAAAAAAAACTGTTAAAATGAACAATGTGCATTTAATTTGAAAAAAAAAATTATATCAATACCATAAGTTTAAAGAAGATATATTAGCCATTTCAACCCTTTAATATCATTAAATACATGTATCATTTATCATTTATTTAACTGTTTAACTTAAGACTTGATTGTTTGCCTTATATCAGAACATGTGTTTGTCTCATTAGATTAGAAGCTGATGACTCATTTAAATAATAGTAAATGATTAATGGCTCACCTTTTGTACTTCACTCCTTCTAGATAAAGTTTGAAATCATCTACAAGAAGGGCATGATTTAAAGCTGCTTCTTTACTGCACACTGCAGTATCAATTGATTCAGCTTTTTTCAAGAACTCTCTGATACAGTTCTTTAAAATTAGAATTAAAAATTCCTCTATAAAATTTTAGTGAGAAATACAAAATGTTTGTCATATGAAAGAAAGACCATTGACATTATAGAATATGTTTTGTCCCAACTGTTACATTATTCTCTTTTTTTTTTTTTAAGTAATTGGATTGCAGCATGGCAAATTAATTTGGATATAATGATTTCATCATCATAATGATTCAGATCCAGGAGGCTATGTGCCATTCAGCCTGCGCCCTTGGGGAAGAATATAAACACTTTCAGCAGCTGTTCTTCGTTTGTATATAGGGCGTTGGTGTAGTCTGGTATTTTTGGATTAAAATTTTGGTGTAAGTCCTGAAATGCTGGGCAGTGGAAGAGGTGATGTATTACTGTTTCATTTGGATGTCTGCAGATGGGGCACATCGGTGTTTTATCTGGCTTTATGCGGTTAAGGTGGGAACTAAGTTCTATGTGTCTTGTGCCAGGTGAAAGATTATGACCTCTTCGTGTCTTTGGGGGCAGTTTATAGGATCTTTACTGCCTGGGCTGGGCATGTGTCAAAACACATCTTCGTTTTGAGCCAATAGCACATCAATTTAACCACTCTTTTTTTTGTTAGCTCTCATAGTCTGCTTCACAGTGTTGAGTGATGTAGGTGTGTTTGGATGTTCATTGGAAGCTTCCTGTTTTGATAGTTCTTCTGCTCCTTCATTTTCAGGTACATTATGGCATCCTGGTGTCCATTGTGGGGTTAGCTAGACTGCAAAGGTTTCAAGGAAGGTGTTTATTTTCAGAATTAATGATTTTACTGTTGTTTTTAGATCTTGATGCTAGCTGCCTGAATAATTGATTTGCAGTCAGAAAAGGAAACCACATTTCTTTGTTTGCTGGCATGAACTGTGAAGATTGCCGGATAGGTGGTGTAACGCTGCTTCAACAGCAGTCACTTGTGCTTCATAATTACTGCAGATTGCCACCACAGGGGTTGCAGAGTTTGTTACATGATCAGTGTAAGTACTCATTTGTACACCTTAAGCTGAATGTAGGGCTCCTTTAAAAGCTGACCAATTAGGGTATATTTGGATTATATCCTCTGGGTATGATGCTATGTTTGTTTTTTTTGCAGCTATCATTGTTTGTAATGTGTCTGTACTTTTCTATTTTTTGGATTAGGTCTGTTTTGATATAAGCCATTTGTAAATGTTGGTTAGGGGATAGGTCATGAACTGTATGATTTGCAAGTCTTCTCTGTCTGTTGTTAGTTGGTGACTCTCTTCAATTTCAGTATTGATTTCCGTTTTATTCTGTGGTTTGGTTTCCATTTTTCAATCATTTGGATGTTGCTTGTCTAGCAAAACAATGATTTAAATACATAATATTGTTTTGTTGTTGGTGGGTTTTTTGTTGTTGTTTCTTCTTAAAAAAGGAAAAAGCTATAAATGATTTTGAAATTAAAATAAATATCAGTTTCCTTAAGACAAAGAATAATAAGAGGCTCGACTCTTCACAGTGTAAACAAGGTAATATGAAGAACAAAGTAGATTGAGGGGAAAACAAACTGAAAAATCAAAAGTCGTTCGTCTGCAAACAGAAAAAAACAAATAAAAGAAAGGTTTAAAAAAAGTAGAGATAAAATGAAAATGGAAGATATAATCATAGGAGAAAGTTCAAAATTCAAAGCTACTAAGTCAGAGAAGCAACCAGAAAATTTAAATAAGAATTATGATATAGGGCAGTGTTGTCCAAAACCTCGCCCATGGGTCCAATGGAGCCTGGAAACTGTTTTTAAAAAAACCTGCCAGAGCATAAGACATTTTTATGTTGTGTCTAAAAAATGTTATATTTTAGGGTGAAAATATTTTCAAACTAAATTCATTGATTCAGTATTGTTGGGAAATTGTTTGAAAGCACAGGTGAAGATGTAACATTGAAAACAGGGGAGATCACAAAGACTAAAGAGTGGGATGGCTTGACAGGTAGCAGTAATTTATGTGAAGCACATCAGCAAAGCAATCATGCGGAAACATGTGATAATGTGAAATAATATACTATCTTCTCCTTTCTGTTGCTTGTACAGTGAATTGTGTATAATTACTAACTGAGTTGGGAAAGATGAATAGGGAAACCAAAAGTAACTTGATGTGTAGCTATTTGGTCCTTATAAAATTTTCCATGCCCTCACCATTGGAACCATGTAAGATGAAATAGATAGGTGAGCACCGCAAGTTAACCACTGCACTTTGTAGGATGATAATAATATGACAGGAAAGTCTTCGGTCAGAGAAATCCAGATGGGAGCTGGGGTACTAAATATGTCACAAATGACTATGGTGGGCAGAGTGCCATGTTCTTTCAGTAGATAGTCTAGCCAGGTATGGGAGAGTGTGTGTCTATCCTGCATTGTTGTGACATTAAGGACAACTACCTAGTATTCAGAGATCTGAGTATGAGATTTTAAATGAGTAGAAAATGTGTTTGTTTGTAGTTACTGTAATTCAGTCAGGAAGGAATTGTGAAGGAATTGTGAGAGATAGTGCGAACGATTCTTTGAGAGTTTTTTTTAATTTGCAAACATAATGTGTCATTAAATGAATTCTGGATGTTATACGTTTCCTCTCATGAATGTCCACAGCTGTGGAGATGTTGTAACAAAGTTTGACCATATTCTTTTTGGAAGCACCTACGTCAGTGACGCTGGACACTCTGCCATGACCAACCACATCTTATGATAAAGAAACTTTCCTAGCTAGGTGTAAATTTAAATATTCATGCAAACTTTTTAACAAATCGCTCACAATATGTCAAGGTAAATGACCAATAATCTCTAACCAGAGAAATAAGCACTGTGGCGTTACAAGGCTGTGTTCTCTCCCCTGTACTGTATACAATATATACCAAGGATATTCAGAGCTCGAGCGACACCGTTCCAATCTTAAAATTTGCTGATGATGGCTAATATCTGGGGGGGGGGGGGGGGGGGGGGTACGCTTTAACTGCAACTTAATTACAAGCTTTATCAGTTGGTGCTATGAAAATTTTCTCCAGCTGAATCATCAAAAGTGAAATTCTCAAAAACAAAGGAAATGGTTTTTGATTTCAGGAGGGGGAAACACCAGATTACATATCTCAAACATAAAAAATCAAAGTATAGATAAAGTAGAGGCATGTAAGTAGGTGTCACCATTAATAATAAGCTAATATGGCATGAGAACGGTCAAATGCTGTATAAGAAATTCAACCAAAGACTGATCTACCTCAAAAAACTGTACAACTTTGGCGTAAACAAACAAGTCATTAACTTATTCTACAGTGCAACAATTGGAAGCCTACTTAATTTCAATATTACCTGCTGGTGTGGGAATTCATCGTCTGATATTAAAAGCCTAATAAACAGACTAATCAAGAAAGCAAGGAACATAACACAAACTAAACATCCTTAACTGGAAGAACTATTTGAAGAAAGATGTTATTATAAAACTAAACAAATTTTTGATGATACATAACACCCTCTTCATCACAGATACTTAGGATCTGCCCATTCAGGATGAATTCTTTCTCTCAGGGCGAGGACTGAAAGATATACAAATTCTTTTGTTCCCCAAACGGTACAAATTTACCAGCATTTTCCCCATGAAGTCACAAGTCTTAATGAGAATTAATAAGTCCCTGATATGGCTAAGAGAATTCACTAAATGGCTGTTTTAACACTAGTAAAATAATTTAATGTAGATGTCTTGTGTTCAAATTGTTTTATTTATGGGCTGAATATGTACAATGCAATCAAAAAAAAATTCCATTTTTTAGGATCCATAAAAGAATCTGATGTTATCTTATCTTATCAAGTCCAAAAAATGCAATGCTTTGAATGGTGACCATTTAGAAAACAAATGAGGCCAGGTACTACTGAAACTACTGCAAAGTAAGAAAGGTGAAAGTAAAATTCAAAGCAAAATCTCTCAATAAAGAAGCGCTTCAGTTTTTATTCCTTTATTCTTTATTTATATTCTTGATGAGCCGTTAATCGTATTGGAGATATGATTATTTATGCATAAGTATAAGGTAAGAAGTATTAATAATGTGCATAATTACTATAATAAAATCTTTCTTTGAAATATATGCAGCCCTAGGCTTCGCTGAAAACATGCTTGGCCTACAGAGTAAAAAAAGGATGGACAGGGGAACAGAAAAATATAATTCTTATTTTTTTTTGCTACAGAAAAATTATCTCAAAATGAAGGTGTTAATTTTGAAAAAGTATATATTTTATAAAAATCTTAACTTCTCACCTCTCTCCTTAGATAAGCTTCCTCACTAATGTCATCCCATCTGTCATCATATGCATGAAAACCACAGAAAGAGGCTAGTTCAGGACTCTCTCTGAGTTTCCATTGCCAGACCTCATTATAAAGAGAATGCACTTCAGCATCAGCAATCTCCATCTTCCTTTACTATAAATATAAACCTGAATCTGAAATAATGTAACATTCACCTTTTTTAAATATCACTTATTCAGTATCAGCAGATGTATTCATGAATTCAGAGCTAACTGTATTTTTAATAATGGTTCACTACTATCTTTCATCTGCTATCCATGATTTTGGAGAGTGAAAAAATAAATTGTCGGGGTTATTATTGATTAATCAGATTTTTAACAATAATTTATTCATATCCACATTATTTAATTATTATCATTATTTCATTATCTTTTTTTTATTTACTAAGTAGGGTAATGGAAGGCATTAAGGACCATGTTTTCAAGAACTTTTTGCTTTCTCTTTGAAATAAATAAATATTATTAAATTCAAACTGAAAGTCTTTTTAAATAACAGACCACACATCTTTCTTGCAGTACAAAAGCTTTAATGAGCAAAATTTAAAGCCATATAGTAAAAAAAAAACGTTAAAAAGTTAAAACTAATTATGACTTAAATTTAACAAAATGGGGGCAATTAGCTCCAGCATGTTCAATGCCTATATTTTCACATAGGTTGTAGGCAATTCTGACAGATCCATTCCATGGCTTCAATACCAGCTTTTTCTGGGATTTCATTAGTCTATCAAAACTATATTTTAAAAAATTTTTAAACCTATTTCTACAAATAAATAACTTTTGTTTTCAATTTAAACTGTGTCTGTGTAATGTTACATGAATTAAAACATGGATTTTATTAATCAGATCAATATTATTTGGTTGTTTTAATTATCTGTTTAACAGTCGGGGGTGTTAAGCCCCTGCTATTTAAAATATTCATTTTTATAAACTAATTAAATAAATAAATAATCTACAGAACCATATCTCTTTTACAAATGCTTCCTATTCAAAAAATTAAAAGGAACTTTAGTATTAAAGTGAATTTTATAGCTTTTTACAAACAATCTCTAAATCATTCATCCAAATGCCATTTTACTTTGCAAAAACGACCAGCTTCATTTGCTCTACAAATATCAGTATTTTAACTAATTCAAATTCATTGCATACACATATAGTTAAAAACTAAAGAAAAGTACTTGCTGAGTTTAGTTGTACTTGTTTTTGTATGTAAACTAAAAAACTTTCACTGAAGAAATAAAATTTCAAGTAAAAATAAACAAGCACCCTCTTAGCTGAAGTTTTACAAATGGTTTGAATTTGAAGAAAGCTGAAAACAGGAGGGGGAAAGCACTTGTCTAAAAAGACAGATTAAAAATCAATCCCATAGGTTAGAAACGCAAGAATGGTTGTGAAAAGTTATCTGATTGGTTAGTAAGTTTCTACCAAGTACAGCTTAATCCCCTTCTCTCTTCTTACAATAATATCAAGCATTTTATTGTATGAAATAACTGAGCAATTAGGGCTTAAACCCCATGGAGCCAATTACCTCCCTTTACCCCAATAATTAACAGTACGGGTAACAATTAGTTTCAGTTAGGGTAATTATTACTTACTTTAGAAACTTTTAATCTTATTTCATACTTAATTCAACTACCTTATTCATTAAAAAAAACTAATACTACTACTAGTGGGTATCTATAACTATAGGGCCTATTAGTTACTTTTGTCTTACGCCTACAGTCTACAGTTTACAGTTAGCCTACAGTATATCACTATTTAGACTACTCAGACTTAGTTACTTACTTTACTAGTATAAATTATAAGTAGGCCTATTAATTATGCCTATGCCTATGGCCTATAATAATATATATAGGCCTCACTACTACTACTAGCCTAGTGCCCTATGGCCTACTTACTACTTACGTAACAAAACCTTACCCTTACCAACTTGCCTGGCAATGCAATGATTATCATTATAATTATAATATGGCCTATTTATTGAATAATATTAGTTTAGCGGCATAGGCCTAGGCCTAAGCTTTCCAGCCTATAATGCCTATAATTTATAATTTTAGTCTAACTTACAAAATAAATAAGTTACTAAGTCTAAGTCAGACTAAGTTCACAAAGTAATTAGCTAAAATAAAATATTAATAATTTAATAATAAGTAAAATTTGACTAGTCTCCTATTTACTAACTACTCTAAAAGTAAAATGACTAATTATTGACATTGTGATTGTTATTTTAAGTTATTGTTTTGTGGGCTGGGTATCGCCATTAGACATCGGGTATTGTGTATATATTAATATTTAGTAAATCTTTGCACTTATAACTGCTCATTACTTAATTTATATAAAATATACACTGTGTATTTTCTGAAATGGGATTAAAATGTCCTGCTTTGAATGAAAGATCTGGCAAACATTAAAAACGAACCCTTATAAAAATATTAAATATATGGTTGTTGGTCCGTCTTTTTATATTAACTTTCACTTTTGATACTATTTTTTTTTTTTCCATTTTTTTTTTAATCACTCGTTTGTAAAGGAAACTTTTTAAAATAAAAAGTCATTTTTATGGCCAATATTTATTGGTCTTAACATAAAAAAAATAATTACTTTTGTGTAAACTGAGAGTGTGTTTGCATATTATATTTGATATAGAACCCCCTTGTTGGATCACAAAAAATGGTTTAAGTAGGTGACATTTTTGTTGTTTTTTTATAATAAAAATCAATTTTAAATACAAAAGTAGGAAGTATGTAGTAATATACTTAAATATACTATATTTAGGAAATCTTTTTGCAATGCAAGATCATTGTAAAGTGGAGAGGGAAGGGAGAAGGTGTGGGTAAGGAGAAGAATGTATGGAGATAGGGTGTCAGGGTGATGTGGTGGAGCAAGAATGGTTAAAACATAAGAGCTGGAGAGTAGTAGGGTTTAGAGGAGGTTGGAGTTAGAGGGAATGGGCGAATTGACAGGTAGGGGTTAAGATGGGTATTGAGTTTGAGGAGGAAGGAGCTGTGGTAGGGGAGAGAGGGTGTGGTGGTTGTTGTGGAGGGGTGTGAAAGGAGGTTGTCTGCATTTAGTAATTTTTTGTTATTACAAATTACATATTAATTTTCAGCACATACAGTACATAAATTATAAATATTCTTAGAAACTTTAGAAAGACAAACATATTTAATCTAGAACAATTTAACACAAGACATCTATTAATATTTTAGTATATTTTTAGCGCAAAAATCAAAGTCGTATGCCATGGAACTTCACTCAATTAGTGAGAATGTTGACTTTAAATAGGTATTTTTTAGATTTTTTTAACAGCTGTGGGAGCACGCTGGTAAATTCTTATGGATTGGGGGGGAGGGGGGGAAAGGAATTTTTACATTCTTCCAGCCTTTACCTTGAGGGAAAGAATTCACCCCTAATTTGTTTCACATATCCATCCGGTCAGATAATAAAAGGTTTACATTCAATAAATAAGGTAACTAGACAATAACTTTGGAACATTTTATTATTTGGTTTATAGTTCATAAGATTACATGAAATACAAACATTTTGACAACTCTTTAAGTTAAAATAAATAGAATTTCAAATATCACATTTATATTTTAAACATAAACAAGTAAAAGTAAAATTAAGT
This sequence comes from Lymnaea stagnalis, assembly GCA_964033795.1. Classification (NCBI taxonomy): domain Eukaryota; kingdom Metazoa; phylum Mollusca; class Gastropoda; family Lymnaeidae; genus Lymnaea; species Lymnaea stagnalis. Next base: position 646,974 of record CAXITT010000234.1, on the reverse strand, counting down.
TGAAATTAGGACATTATTGTCAGACATGAGTTTTGGTGGTTGATGCTCGATTTTAAAACCCTGAAAATTTGGACAAGCTAGTTACACTGTGTAGAAAAGCAGAGAACCTGCTCAATACATGGGAGAGGAAAATCCTCAGGAAAATATATGGCCCAGAGATAGACAATGATGTTTGGACAATCCGTACAAACCAAGAGCTATATCAATTGTATTAAGACCCACCCATAGTCGCAACAATAAAAAAGGCAAACTGTGCTGGACAGGACATATTGTAAGGATGCCGGATTGTAAAGCAGCAAAAGTGATATACAGGCAGAAACCTAGGGACAGACGCTCACAGGTCTAACAAGACTGAAACTGAGATGGATCAACGATGTAAAGAAGAACCTACTCCAGTTAGGGGTTCACTAATGGAGGCAGAAAGACATGGATCGATCCAAATGGAGCGATTTGGAGGAGTAGGCCAGGGCCCTACATGGGCTGTAGCGCCTCTGATGATAGTTACAACTGAAGCACAGATTAAAATGGTCATGTTTTGACTGGCCACTACATTATCTGTGGACAAAGTCAGTTGTGCGAGTTACTTTCTTTATTTAAGTATAGAAAACATTTCCATTTGTTTGGATCAATAAAAGAATGTTATCTTAATGATACAAACCCATGAACAAATTAAAGGGGGAAAAAATGAAATTCTATCATTTCCTTATGCAGCATTATCATAAGTAATTTTAATAAAATATATTAAACTTGGTACACTTTTGAGATAAAGCTGTTCAGCAGGGCAGACTCTAAGGTGTTTTCTTGAGCTTTACCAGCACATTACATTGGGACAGCAAGTTTTCTGAATTCAAAATAATTTTTAAGTCTCATTTCTTAATTACATAACTTTAAATTTCAATTACTATACAGAATGACAATTTATTTGATTTCTTAAAATGACTGATTTATAACAAGTTAATTTTTAAGGCAACAATAGCTTTCTCATTTCTGACTGAGGAAATCAAATTTAAATTCAATGCAATCAATCATTAAATAATGCATTTGGATACAATTTTATCTTGCATAAATCAAATGCAATTTGGTGTATTTAATTTATCATTATTTTAATTAAAATTATAATTCCTTAATTTACTTTTTAAAAGAAATATTTACAAATTGTTAAGTATCTCTTTGTTCTCACTGTAATAATAATAAATTCCCTTTTAAAAGAACACACACATAAGTCATCATTAAATTTTAAAACAGCATTTTTTATCTCAAGAAGCCGAAGCTGAATTCTCTGATTTAAGGTTTACAAGTATCCAAGTATTTGACAGTCTTCAAATACTTCAATAGTAAGTTTTGATTTGTACAACTAAATTAAGACAGCCTATTTTTGTAACCTTTCACAGATTTTAATTACATTGTGGGTGTACGGAAAATATTTCAGCAACGTTCACCTTGTACTTATATTAAAAAAAGCTTTTTAAAAAATCACCTCTTTAAGAATATCTTTTGTCCTCAGATGCATGCTTAAATAGAGGTGAACATAAAGAATCAAAAGCAGTTTCAAATTCAGCCTCGGAAAATCGAGACAATGAATTTCTGGCATTTTCTCGTATTGCTAATCTTTCAGATGGGGACATGTTAAAAATGGTTTGAATGGCATTAGCAAAGGAATCAACATCAGAGGCGAGAAATCCAGTGGGCTGGTCATTATGTTTGATCACTATGTCCAACTTGGGTCCTCCTGAATCATGAGCTAACATCAGGGTACCAGCAGCCATTCCTTCCACCACACCTGAAAAGTTACAGAAACAAGATTAGTAGAAGTATGGTACATTTAAAAGTTATCTATGAATACTTTTGTGTACAATGCAGTTAGTTCTTCTAATGTTCACATATTTATTGATGAATATGAAAGCTCTAGTTTACTAGTAATCAAATTCAACTTAATATGATGATGATTGAGTACTTTTATAGCGATTGTGTCCATTTTATTTTAGCATGTTCACAGCACTCTGATGTCCCAAAATCTATTTAAAGAAAAAAGTCTTTATATGTTTCTTACATGACTTTTCATCATTCTCAATTTCCCTCAAAGATTTAGGCAAACTGTTCCACAATTTAGGCGCAATAGCTTATACCTATTGAGGCTATACTATAAGGTTAGTTCAAGCAAATATTATTTGGAGAGTTAAAATCAATAATTCTAATTTTTTTAATGATAACAAAAAAATTACATTAGTAGTGGTTAACAAAGTTATTATAAATTAATTAAGAACTTATCACCAAGATGCAATATAAACTTTACAATAAACTGCTGCAGTGTGGATATTGTATTCCAAAACTTTGATGTGCATTTAAAAAATCATGTCACTTATTATACACAGAAGTATTAAAATGAATTCTTCCACAAATCACACGTAGTCATTAAATCATAAGCCCTTGAACTTTGATAGTCTGGGGATCTCCCTTTTCATTAAATAAAATCTTGTGAACAACTAAAATGTTGGAAGTCCTTTCTATTATCAGTTATTTCAATTCATGACAATTTATCAAAGATCCACATTTCAAAAAACTCTCCCTATGATTCTTCAGATCCTATTATTAGAAGCCTTTATACAAACTGTATTAGAAATGATAGAGAATTGTATTTACTTACATATGCCAAAATGTTCATTCCACATGGTGTGTATGCTGACTAGAGATTTTTCCAACAACTGCTTCAGTTCTGTAAAAGAAATGTTGAGCCGAAACTCCACATTCTCTTCAAGGTCAAGTTCTCTTGCAAGATCCTGTAAGCTTTTCACTCTGCCTTCATCTTCTTCATTTCTGCAACTGCCAGCTAAAACAAGTTTGAACTGTGTCCTGTCTTTTTCATTCACACTCATCAAAAACTTGTGAAAAGCTCTTATTTGGAGAGGGTGGTCTTTTTCAGGACGAAACTGGCCCAGTGACAAAACTTGTTTTGGCTTATTTTCATCGCTAACCAGCGGTAATTTCATAAATTCAGAAATATCACACGGGGGATAAACAATGTGGATTTTGGATGGCACTTTCCACAAAGTTAAAATGTGATTATAAGTCCATGTTGAATTGACCATTACTACGCTTGACCTTTTGCCTGCAACTCCATATAGGTATGCAAAAAGTCTATAATAGACTACTTTAAGCCCGCTCAAAATGGGACTTCTGGAAATAAAGGAAGCATTGTTATGTGCTGCTATACGCTGGGAAACTCTGCTTAACATATCTGTGGATATGGTTGGGTAGTGAACATAGCAAGCAACTGGACATCCACCAAGAAATTTGAAAAGAGGCAAAGTAAAAGCATATCCCATGGTATCAATGTAAATGTCTGGCACAAAAGCAAATAGAGCTTCACAGCCTAGTAGCACAGAGCCAATACTCTGTCCCAAAAGTGTAAAATAGGGATATTTAACAGCTTCCACCCAGCTTCGATAATTCAAATAAACAAACTCCACTTGTCCGGGCAGAACAATGTTAAATCTTTGCCGGGCTTTGTCTAAGATTTCCACTGCTGTAGAGTCTGTGTCCCCAGTATAAATCACACATTGTACATCTGGATATCTGTTGGAGGGGTTTGGGGAAGAGAATAAACAAGAAGCAAATTATTATTTTTCTTTAAATTTACAGTTTTGATTCAACATGTAAAATAGAATAATTTATATGAAGTGTTAAAAAGCAATAGTCATTCCCCTTGCCAAAGATGGAAAGCATGGGTATCTGCCAGCCAGCCACTGTCCAATTTCCCTAACATCCTGTGTGATGAAAGTGGCTAATGGTAAATGCATGACTCTCCTATTTTTTTTAAACAAGAACAAGTGCTTAACACCGACGCAAGGTGGGCTCTGCAAGAGCCGCCAACCCATGAACCACGTCACATGTTTGATTCAGTCAATGACTAATGAGAAATCACACTGTCACTGTGTTTTTCAATCTCCAACAGACATATGACAAAGTTTGGCGCACAGGCCTTATGTATAAATTATCTGGGGATCTCTGGTAATTTATACCAATGGGAAGAGGAATTTCTTAAGAATCAAACATTGCCACATAGTTTGACAATAGCTTGTCGAATCAAATTGTCCTAGAGGATGCACCTCCGCAGGAGTCCACCCTCAGCTGTACCTTATTCCTCGCCTATGTCTATGACCTACAGGGGGAGTTGGAGTCCCAAAATGCCATGTTCCCTGGTGATTTAGCCATTTGGAGCTCATATAAGGATGTCCAACAATTGCAGATCCAGCTGCAGGGAGACCTAGACAGAATAGTAGCTTATACAAATAGGTGGAAAATGGTCATCGATTTGGACAAGACAGTTCACTCCATATTCACTAATGAGCGGAATACACTAAAGCACAAGATCAAGGTGTTCATCTGCAGAAAGGCACTAAAATGGGATCAGACACCAGTGTATTTGGGGGGTGAAGCTGGACCAGAAGCTCATGTTACATAACCACATACTTGAACTATACCTGAAATAAGTCTCGCTCTGGCCAATACTGCCATCACAAAAGCTAATTCCCAAATAGAACTAAGGTAGGAAGCGCTAAGAAAGACTGAAGGCTACCCGAACTGCATGGTCAAAGGATTCACAGACTGCTCATGCTTTGCCAGGGAAAATCAAAGTGGCTATGGGGCACTTGTTCAATACCCAAATGAGATATCTCCACCCGAGGAGTCATCAGGGTCCACTGGAAAGAGCAGAACCAGCTTCGACGCATAACTAGAAGCAATACTGAGAGAGTATTTCAACGCCAAGCGAGGAGAAAAAGCTTCTCCGACATTGTAGTCTTCACCAACTCACGATCTGCTCTCGAGAAAGTGAGGGAAGGGGCTCGATGGAGACTGCAATGTACTATGCCATTCTGGAGACAGTAGGAGGCACCCATGCCAAAGGCAGTTAAGTCTGTTAGCAGTTCATCCCTGGCTGAAAGACCACTTCTGAGAGGACTGGCTCAGCAGCTGGGCTGCGGCTGAGCTGGGCGGCAGGAAATACAGGGCGCCAGCTTTACCGGAAAATGTCACAACCAAGCAAAAGTAATCTGTGGTGGAAACTCAGAAGACAAGAGCAGATGAGAATAGGCCACTGCACGACGCGCAGTTATCTCCCCTGATCAGATACTAGAAGTGATCCATATTGCCGATTATGTGGCCAGGCAGACGAAATAGGGGACCACCTGGTGGTCGGCTGCTCCAGAAACAGAAGGATTGCAGAGGGTATGGACGCATGCAGACACCTGTTTTGAAAATTTGATTTACGATGATGTCCACCAGATAAGGCATGCCACCATAACTGCCCTGGGCTATAAGAGTCTAGACTCAGCCCGCAATAGAGTATGTAACAATATGAGGTGTTAACTATTTTCTTGCCATATTTAAACAGTACATAACAGATAATCAGAATTTATTATAATGCATTTATTTGACAAGAAAAAATATTAAATGCTCACTTTTCATATCCTTGTTAATAGCTTTCTTTTTTGTAAATATTAATAATATTACAAATGATGCTGATAAAATAAAGCTTAAACTATTACCTTTTTTGAATGGCTCGAACAGCCACCCAAAGCACCCGCTCTCCTCCACCACCTGCATTACAGTAGGGATGGAAAAATGCAAAAGACACTTTTTTTTTTCCATTTATGTCATAGAACTTTTTTGATTTTTTCTTTAGCCAGACCCGCAGGAAGAAAAAAACAAAAGTGAATAAGACGATGAATAGCACCCCAGAAATGATCATCATGCTGGCAATAGTTGAAAGCTTGCTGTGAAAAAAAATAATCACAAAATTAGACCTAATGGATTTGAAATTTAAATCTTTCAAAAAATAATAATATGGTAATAATAATGCCATATAGCCATTTCATTTATCTTTTTAATAACATGTCTATAAACTTCTTAAATCTTAAGAAAGTTTAGGCTGTAGGTAGATATGGTTTGCACAACCAAGACTGGCATTAAAAACCTTATGGCGATACGGATAAACCTACATTTATTTTAAGCTAGGCCCTATTTATTTAAAATTAAATTCATTAAGCCCAAGCCTACTAATTTACACCTTATTCTCAAGCCTTCTGCTTCTCATTGATCCATTCACACTGGGTGAGTGAAGTTACAAAGAGAGCAGTTGTGTGACTTTAGAAGGCCTCCTCAACTTTTTGGTTGTGTGTACCATGCATTCAAATGTAAAGTTTACAGTTAAAATTGTTTTCCACATCACAACTTAGGGCCCCTTTAATTTTAATATCTGCAACTGCAGATTGCAGGACCATGCAACAGCTCTGGTTACACTGTACAATATTCAAGACTTTTAGCCTTTATTTTAATATTTAGACCTATTAATATCATGAATGCTATTATTGGTTTCATCAGGGACACTAGCTAGGCTAGGCTACTAGGCATACATTAGTAATCAGGCCTAATAACAGTATTAGACTATAGTCTATAGTATTATTATAATACATAGATAGTTGTATAGTAATAGTATAGTATAACATAGGGTTGGGCATGATAGGGCCTAAGCCTAACAGTAACAGGGTAACCCAAAATTCTAATAAATTAATAATTAAAAGCAAAGGCCTAAACTTAGTTTCAATTTCTCATTCTGGACAGCAGTCTGATAAATCTGCTTTAACTTTAAGACAATTTAAGTTTAAGTTAAAATTTAAGTTAAGTACCATACTGTCCCTACGCCACATCGCACACACTTTTAATTTTCGAAGTGGTTATAGGGACCCCCATCCCAGAAGTGAGGTTGGGATTAAAAAAATATTTAAATTATTATTGTTGGGTTGTATTGTAAGAACAAATTTGGTATCAAATGAAAGATAATTGAAGGGTTCGATTATTGAATGGACTATATTAAATTATATATTTGTAAACTTACTTCTTCAGTTTAACTAAAATAAACTACCACAACTACAAACGGTACAACTACAATATTTTTAATATTTTTTTAACCCTCTGGAGACGTAAGGGCCGATCTATCGGCCCGAGGTACACTAGCAAGAAAGACGTCAAGTCCGAGCCGTCGGCCTGATAGATCGAGCCTCACGATTGGCTGGCTTGGCGTTGTACCAGCGAATCAAAATTATTTACACGTATTCCTGCACATCCCGGCATTGTAATGGCAGCGTTCGTTGAAGGTGAACTCAATTTATTTGTTTGCAGGAATTTTTGTGTGTGTGTGTAGTTACATCGTGAATTTCGAACATGTCTGACAGTGACTCTGATCAAACTGTGCTTAGTAATTTTGATATTCTAGCAGTGAATTTGACACTGAAACTGCTGAAAACAACCAGGGAATTAATGAAGACTTTCAAATTGAGGGTAATGCTAATGTTGTGAACTCTTGGTTTAGTATTACTAGTATTAGGGGTCCTCAAATGGACAGAGATGACCCCTCTGAATTTTTAGACAACATAAGTCCTATAAATAAGTCATAAGCACCCCATTTGAGTATTTTATGCTATTTTTTACACTAAATATCACTCAATTGTTAATGAGAGAGACCAATTGATATGCAGACACATTTGGCAGTAACATTCAGCTTAAGAGAAGGTTCCTAGGTCATAAATGGGGGCCTGTTACAGTGTGTCTGTAACAACTGAAAAATAGGGGGTGGGGGTGGGAAAGGAGTAGAACCATGTGCCAGAGGTGTCTGAAGGGCCTTCATGGGCCCTTTTCCCCCCAAAAATAAGTATTAGGACTTATTCAGGCTTCATCCATCAAAAAATTCACACAATTGATACAAGTAAGTCATGTTTGTTCTAGGTGTAACAAAAAATTACACGCATAAATTATGCAAATAAGGTACCTCATTTGCATAAATTTTGATATGTCAGTTTGATTCATAAAGATTGTATTAGTTCATTCAATTTCCTACAAGAATATATATAGTTTTACATATAAATATATTAAGGGAATAGTTTATTTTTTATAAATTTTTTTGCAATGCGAGTCTCGAGCTCGTAAAAATTGCTCCGTCTTTTTGGCACATACACCCCGAAAAGGCTCCGTCTCCAGAGGGTTAATAAACTATAAACCCAAGGCCAAACTCTCACGTCTGATACCCGGTCCCAATTCTGTCCGAATAACCTTTCAATAGCCGCAGCCTTTGATTTTAATTCAGTAAGACTACACTTCAATTTTAAACTAATTATTGCTAAAACTACAATACAACTTTTAGTAATAGAAAGAATCAGAGAGAGTAGCCAAAGATCAGGATAAATTAAAAACAACAAAAATCATAAATAAAATGTAAACACTGTAACTAACTGAACTGGCACTTGTACTAGTACTAATACTAATGAGTAAGCACAAAAAAAGTGCATTTAATACAAAAAGATAAAAAGCACTGCTTCAATCACTTTGAAATAGTATTCAACTAGTATATTAAGTATTAAAAAGTAATCTCTAAACATCACTACCTAGAATACTGCCTAAAAAATTCAAGCGTCATTTTCGTGAAACGTGTCGGTCGGAAAACAACAGATTTTTTTTTTTTGGCCGGCACTACGTACACCGCGGCGGTGTACCTAGCGAAACTATTGACTTTGGCCTGCGTACACTGCGGCGGTGTACCTAGCTAAATCATGGTCTGTGGCCTGCGTACATCGCACCAATTTAAGTAGCCAAACCATGGTCTTTGCGAGTCTTTAACTTTTTGGCATAACCGGTTCTTGTAGATTTAATGTTATACTCTTGTTAAAACTGAAAACTATTTAAAATTCGTTTAGTACCTTGGGAAGATATTGAGTAAGTTCCACGCTTATGTGGCAAAGTACTTGTAAAGCATTTCTTATTATTTATTGGAAGGGAGGGGGCTGGGCTGTAATGTTAAACCATGATTTATTTTTAAATTTAACCCCTTTATCCCCCACCCCCACCCCCCCACCCCCCAATTTACTGAAATACAAATATATTTATTAATTGTTGTAAGTTTTATCCTATGACTGTGAATCTTAATAGGCATAAAAAGGGTAGCTAATTTGAAATTCTTCTCTCCCCCCACTTGTTTTTGTTTTTTTTGGGGGGTGGGGGATTATATTTATAACATTGTATGTGATCCCTCGGGGCGTGGTGTAAAAATGAATGGGAAGCCAGTAAATCTATTTTGTTAGCACCAATATATAATTACGCCACAAATACACTACAGGAAGAGAATTACATAGTCATACATTGATCATGAAGTCGTGAAGTTAAAGTTGTCCGAGGCATTGTCATTGTGATACCAAGCGTGTGTCAACACAAAACAACAGTATGATGATAAAGACGAAACACTGCAGTGATTTTTAAAAGTCTTTTAACAATAATTAAATATCGTTGATCTAGTTTTACATTGGCATTACACATTAGTAAAAAATGCCGGTGGATGGGGGGGGGGTGCAAAAGATAAGTTTGTTGTGCGGACGTCCTTTGTGGACAACCCCTATCCAGAGCCGTGATTTGTGTAGGCCCCCTTTTTGGTTAAGCCTCCGCCCATAACTCACCTCCACCCCCACCCCCCCCCCCCCTGCAAGGATCGATTTCTTAACAAAAAGAAACAAATACAAAAACTTTGACATAGCGCAAATCCTGCCGGCCAAGCCCATTGTGCAATGGTCCCTTTTTGGTTAAGCCCCCCCCCATAACTCACCTCCCCCCCCCCCCCCCCCCCCCCTGCAAGGATCGATTTCTTAACAAAAAGAAACAAATACAAAAACTTTGACATAGCGCAAATCCTGCCGGCCAAGCCCATTGTGCAATGGTTTCTGTGAGAAAACTTCGTGTTTTACCCTAAGAATAGCACATGTCATGCCATTCTGGAAACAAATTCTGTCATGAAAAGGGTAAACGCAGACCTATGGCTTTGCTATACAGTTTGCTACCGTTCCGTAAGTTTCTAAACTCGAGGTGTTTTCTAAAGATTTGCTGTGAGATTGAGTGTTGTGAATGAACCGTTGATATCGTGTGTACATTTTGCCAATGCATAGTGAAAGCAAGATGGCTGAATGTAAATATTCAACTACACGAAGAATGTTGAATAAAATAGAATATCACTTAGTATTCAAAATGTTTCTCTTATACATGTTACATACACTATACGTGCGCTTTCAGAAACTTTCAGTTTGTTTTCTAATCATGTCTTATTAATAAATGTATCTTAGGGGTTCGGCAGAGGTCCCAAAAAAATCAGGAAAAAAATCATATTTTATTTTTCCTATTAGGTCTAAGAAGGGTTCAATGAATGTGCATATGAAACTGGTGGGGTTCGGTACCTCCAAAAAGGTTAAGAACCACTGATATGTATAGTTTTAAAATATCTTACAGAATTATATTTAAACTATTAAACTCGGAATAAACACACATTTAAGTGTTTTGAAAGGGTACACTTGTTAATATCTCATTGTAACCCATATTTTAAAACAAAAATCTTTTTTTCTTTTAAATATGAATGTAATAAATGAATTAGTCTAATAATAATAATTCATGAATGTAATTAATGTAAATGTAATGCCTGGATGGGTACTGACACTGCTTCGCGGAAAACGAGAAAATCCCCCTTCCGAGACCAGTTAATTTTAATAAAATAATTCGTGGGGAAAGAAGTAACGGGTGTTTACCAATATTATTAGATCATTATTAGAATTAGTAGCCTATATATGGTAACTTTAAATATGTGTCAAGCAAGTTATAGATTATAGGCCTGCACATTTATTAAGCAATTAATGTCAAATGTGTCCCAGTGACGTAGCTAGGCAGGGTTGGTGCCGCCGGGGGCGGGTCAATATTTATGCCCCCCCCCCCACTTCCACAAAAAAATTCTGCAGTTGTTCGAAAATGGCGCCCCTCCATGTAATTTCAAGAAAAAGTGTCTCTCGGGGCGGACGAATCTCTCCGCTCCCCCCTTCATACTCCTTCTGTTATTTTAAATATGGCCGTCCATACAGTGCGTCACGCTATTTTTGACAATTTTTACCCCTCTCCTTGTATTTGTATCAATCTGTCACAAATTTACCCCCCCCCCAAAGTAGCCTACACATACTTCAAAAATAAAAAGCATATTTTACAAATTAACAACTAAATTCAGTATAAAACACACTTCGCTGTTATCAAAAGTATAGCTACATCAAGACACCTTCTTTCGGAATACTGTTCTGTATAACTATAATACTAATACATCAAGCCATTTTTTCAAGCACTAAACATTAAACATCACTGTCAGTTTGAGCTTTAATATGTATGAGTAAAAAAAAATATTTTTTTTTTGCTGCCCTCACGAATACTTCTTCTCGTGCTATTTTTTAAATATTTTTTTATTTCATTATTTTTTTTACTTCGCTGACGAAGGCTTCCTGCCGACACGTTCATTGTTATGTTGCGTTCCTTTTTTTTCTGGTTTGACCATTCTTTGTTTTACTTATTTCCTAGTTTGCTAACCTGCTTGTAGTCTCTCCCCTTATTACTATAAAAAATATATATAAATGTGTAACGTCACATATATCCCCCCCCCCCCCCCCCCCCCCCCCCCCAATCCTCCCCGTGACACAAACTGTCGCACTTTCTTAGAGCCCTCAACCTCCCGAGCGTGACGTACTTTATGGACGACCCAATACAATTTACAGAACTTTACATCATCCACCACCATCACCAAGGGGCATGACCTAGTTTTTTCAAAAATACCAAAATATGTTCAAAAGCTATAATTAGAAGCTTACTGTACAGTGGGCATGGAAAAGGTTTACCGTATGTTACACCACTCTTGCAATTCTGAAACCTATTTAAACGCAGTCCAGTATCTGTTTTATCATTATGAATTTAATTCTACTGGAGTTATAAATTATACAAAATAGGCTGAACATGTATCATTTTAAAACAGTCTAAATGGAACGGTGACCGCGCGTACTCTACTTTTCAGACCAACGTTTGCAAAACAGAAAACAGCTGCTGGGATGTAGCTACTCTTCCGCTATTACAAAAATGTTGTTAAAAATGATAGGCTCACGAAAAAAACAGATTTTACGACAGGATCACAGGCTAAAATTAACAAAATGTGAAGATTGAAAGTATGAGTATGAGCTAAAATCAATATTTTTCCTTTTTAAACGCCACACACGCATCTTTGGATTAGTAATCTTCATTGGTTCATCTTTAATTTTCTTTTAAAATAATTCAAGTTCAATTTTCAATATTCAAAATGACATCCCTTAATGGTTCGTTATTAAAGGAGGTGCATAGGCTGCGTCGAGATATTAAAAAACTTACTGTTGATCAGGCGCAATTTGAAGATTTTGAAACTGACTGTGATGAATGGGGCATAACTTTCAATGTTTTAATTAGCCCAAATGATGGTCATTATAGAGGAGCTACATTCAGATTCAAGGTATGATCTGAAATTAGGTTATGTATTTAAAATATAATATATAAATAAATAAAGCTATTTGACTATTTGTAAAAATGAAGTAAATTTTCAATTTTTTCATGATTCATTTGTCCTAAAAAATATATAATTTTTAAATACCTGGTAAATAGTTAAATTTGAATATTTTTTCAAATATATTTTTTTAACTTTCATAAATGTTTCATCAAAAGTCAATAAATGATAAATGCATATTTATTTACCCATATATAGCAGTTTTGGGACCACACATATATATCTTTGTATATAATGAATGTTATTTTTTATTTCATAGTTTGAGATACCTGCAAACTATCCTGAGAAGTCCCCATATATTCGATGCCTCAACAACATTTATCACCCAAACATTGACTTTGGAGAGGACGGTACAGTTTGTGTGAACCTGCTAGACAAAGACTGGCAGCCTGGTGTGGGTCTTGATGGATGTGTTATGGCTGTTTTGTTTCTATTTTATGAGCCAAACCTTGAGGATGCCCTGAACCCTGTATTTGATGGCCAGCTCATGAATGAAGACGAGTTTCACAGCAAAATTAGAGCCTCTCTCAGAGGCGAGGAAGTAGAAGGATTTGTATTTGACAAATTGTTAAATGAGGAAAGTGTGTGTTTGACTAAAGGAAAAGATGTAAAACTTATTGATTTTGAGGACATACAAAGTGAAGAGAGTGCTGTAAAAAGAGAGAAAGTAACAAATGCTGAAAATTTGACAATTATCAACATGAAAGCTGATGGTGTTACTGATGAGCAAGATGAAAGTGTACAAATTGTGACAATTCAAAATGTCTTAAATAAGAAAATTATTTCCAATGGGGAACATGAAAATGTTTTAAATGTAAATAGTGATTGTGTTTCAAATGTTACAGTGGAAATCTTTTCGACTGATGTAAAGAATACACATCCAAGTAGTCATGTAGATGAAATAAATAAATGTGAGACTGACAAAGATGGAGCAGAAAGTGGTTTATGTGCAATGCCTGTTGGCCTCATTAAAGCAAATAGAAAATATTTTGGGTCTAACATGAGTGGGTGGAATGACGCTGCTCTTATGTTTGAACATATATATAGATGGATTAAACTGTATATAGTACGTTTTTATAATAAGGTAATAAGCAATATGTGATATAGAAAATGTTAAAATGGCATGCGATCGAATTAAAATTATACACTTTTTAGTTATTACATGAAACCCATCATTGGTCTAAAGATTTAACATGATACTTTGACAGATTTGGAGACTATAGACGGGCTGAGAAATTTGGCTGAGAAGTCCAGAACCAATGCAAGTACGGGCTCGAATATATATTAAAAAAATGGTGATGACTGTCTATCAACTGTGCCTGATCAATAACTTAATTATTTTTTATAGCACCATAATTATAGTAGAAACAAATTTGTTCTTCTGAGGAGCTGATAAGATTTCTATTATTACTTTGAGAGCTGATTTGAATATCATAGTTCTAACCTGTTACTGTTGTGTTTTATTTATAACCCTGTATGGTTTTTTGCCAATAATTATTAGTCCAGGTTAACTATTCAGGACATCACATATGCAACTTGTGAAAATGAATTGCAGAGTCAGGGTTCTTCAGACATCACTTTTATTTGTTGAAAACGACTTTACATAAATAACTTCATAAATGTATAATCTCTCAATTCACATTTGATGAAATTTGGAACAAAAATTCAACATTTCTCTCTATAAATCCATAGACTTTCTCAAGAAATATAATTATGTCATATCACTCATAAATCTACATACGTCCACACTCATAAATTTACTTTTCTTAACTGCATAATTTAACATGCTTTCAACGTGGCTGCCGATATAGCTCATTAATAATTAATTATTCATATTAATACGTCTCATGGATTGAGTCTTTTGTGAGTTTTATTCATTAATAAACAAACATATGATGTTACAGTGTGTTGTGTTTGTGTGGTAAGACAATATTACAATACAACTTTGCTGAATTTGGACCGTTATGATATTCATAATGCTACTTCCTGTTTTTAGTATAATAATAATTTTAATAAAATAACACAAATTTAATCATTTAAAATAAAATATATTCCTCAAAGCAATTAAAATTGACTTAAATACATTTCTAACAAAGATTTTTAATAGTAATTTTTGTCAAATTCAAAAATAATATTAAATATGAAGTTTAATATTATTTTCCACTTTAACTTTAAATATCAGATTTTATCAACTTGAAATCCTTGAAATTTTTAATCAATTATTTTAAACAAAAAATTGGTGGGGAATGAAAACCATGTTTCACATACCCAGTATAGCTTTACAATACTAATAAATGTGGTAAAAACATACACTGCCTAAACTATTTTTTAAAAACATTTTCAGCAGCAAGCACAAAGTTAAAAACAATAAAATAACAATATTTGCATAAGTTATTTCTATAACTATAATCAACATCCCCTCCCTAAATTAATTTCCATTAAATGACAAAAAAACTACACAATATCACAGATGGTCACTTTATAGTGGTAAGCTTATGCGAAAATAATGTTACAATAAGTTACATTAATGAAAATAAATAACTGGAAATAAAAAAATTATGTTTATTCTGACTTTTCTAGCAGCACCAAATCTAACTATTATTTTAAAAATTATTAAAATATATCTTTGCAATTTGCTACATTCCCCATGATTTGAGATCAGAATGAGTTCAATAAATTATGCATTGTATCAAAAAGAAATTAAATTTTAGACAATGACTCTCAGGGACTCGTAAAACTAAAACTTTTTCTAGTGCCATGGACCCTATTTGCAATCTGCTAAACATTTTATCTGATTTTAATGCATATTTTTCAAGAATAAAAAAAAATGTACCTATGGAACTCGGATCAACAGCTTCTAATCTAAATGGCAAATATAGCCATACTAAATGGGGATATCCCTGAATTTATCCAATGTAATTTGTATGTGTGCTTGTTAGGAAAGTGTTGTTTTTTTAAAATCAAATGGAACAATTTTTAAATTAATTTTCACAGACATTAAAAGTGTACATTAACTTAATTCGATAGTAGCAGAAATAAAAAAGGGCAGGCTATGCTGGACAGGACACATAGAGGGAATGCCAAACAACAAAGGAGTGAAGAGGGTGCATCACCAAAACCCCAGAGGAAAACGGCTCAAAGGTAGACCAAGGCTTAGATGGATGAATGATATGGAAAAAGACCTACAACAACTGGGAATACAAGCATGGAACAGAAAAGCATTGGTTAGGTCTGAGTGGAAGAAAGTAGTGAAGCAGGCCAAAGCCCTACATGTGCTGTAGCATCACAGGGATGGATGGATGGATTAACTTAATTCAAAATAAAATCTAAAACGATTTAAGCAATAATCAAGTTTAAAGCATTTTGAAGAAAATCAATACCGGTACATAAAAAAAAAATTAAGACTGTCTAAAAGAGTCCAAGATTGTTTTAGCTATAACCTGCCAAACTGAAAATCCTGTACTATGAACTTTATCAGTTATCATCTTTAGTACATGTGATTTAATATCCTCCTTTGCATTTGATAATCTTAAAAAGCACTGAAAGTGGTGTGCCAAATCTACAACATCATGACCATATGAAGATCTGTAAGAAAAAATTGTACAAATTAATTAATCTACCTTGAAACCAAACATTTTAAATTTTAGCATAAATAACTACCATATTTACTTGGTTACCTTGTTCAACCAAATAAACAAAATGTATATAATTACATGTTCAGTATATAGATTAGAAAATACAGGCCTTTTCAACTTTGACATCTGAGACAGTACAGAAAGTTAAATAAAAATATAAAAGGCCTTTTAGTTTTAGTTAAGACTTAATATTTTTAGTAATATAAAAGGTCACATTTTTATTGATTTTTGCTTTGATTGGTGAATTTTAATGTAAATTTGTTTATGCCAGTGATGAAAGCCTACCTCCATGTGCAATTACATTTATCTTGAATCACAGGAGTGAAGCAGTCTGCCCAAGATACCAATGAGTTTAAATAAAGCTTGAAAAAATGTTCATTACCAATGGCAGCTCTACACAGTATTTCAGTTTTTAAGTTCCAAAGTGAACTGCAAAACAAAAGCAAAAATCTTGTATTTTTCTTTAAATTACTAAAACAAATGATTTAGCCTTCAACAAACAAACAAAATTGAACAGGAGCTTATCCTATTCCTTGTTAGACTGAAGTATAAACCCAAAATAACTAAAAACATAAATGATACAAAATACTGGTTCTAAAGACTTCTATGACCTGTATTTATACTTAATATCACAATTCCTTATTAAGGAGACAAAGTTTTAAAAATTGAAAAACTGTCGATGCTATGATGATTATTCATCAAAACTTTCAATATGACTGGCAGACTTACTAGGTCATTCAAGAAATTAATTTGAGGTACTTGGAGCAGGTTGTTAATAGTTTTTAATCTTTAAACATTTTTTCTCACCTTTGTTCAACATCCTGCTCTATCTTTTGTTGCAGACAGTCAGCAGCATAGGTTAGTAATTGAGGCAACTTAACCTCAATTTCCTGAGATACATCTTTAACTTCGACACAAAATAAGTAGACAAGTATTGCCTGTAAGCATTAGGTTTAAATAGAAGTCTGTTGACAGTAATAATTTAAGAATTATTACTGGTACATCACAAGCTCTATTAAATTTTCACTCACAAATAAAAAAATTAATGGTAAGAAGTACTGGAAAAGCTGGATAAATTTTCTTAAGATTATTTATGAAAAATAGCTTTGATATATAATTTTGGAAATATTAGTTGTTTTTTCTTAATTCCAGTGTCTAAATTTTGGGTATCATACAAAAATAGCCAATCAACTGTTAATTTCAGTTTTGCTTTCTTCATTAAAGTGAAGGATAGATCTATGTTGAAAATGTGACAATGGTGGGTGGGGGCTTGTTTTGTTTTTAATAAGTTTACAAATTTCATATACTCGTGAGGAGATACTGAACAGGATACTTCTGAGGGAAACTCAAGACCCACAACCAATGGGCACACTATACAACCAACCACTTCAGTATCTTGCATATGCTGATGACATAGCACTGCTAGGGAAAAGTATTAAAGACATCAAAATCCTTTATTGAATTAGAAGACGCATCACTACAAGCAGGGCTGGAAGTTAACAACCAAAAGACAAAATACATGACCATGATAAGAGAAGAACAAACAGATGAAGCAATTAAAATTAGAAACCAGACTTTTGAATAAGTAAATCAATTCAAATATCTAGGATCTTCATTAAATGAAAGAAATTAATTACTAACAGAAATAAAAGAAAGAATATCAGCCGGAAACAAGGCATACTTCAGTAGTCAGAAAATACTCAAAAGTAAAAACATTACAAGAGAAACAAAGAAAACTATTTATAAAAATGTAATCAGACCAGTTTTAACATATGCAAGTGAAACTTGGACCCTAACAAAAACGGCAGAAAACCTATTAAATACATGGGAGAGGAAAGTTCTCATAAAAATATATGGACCAACAAAGGATGAATATGGATGGAGAATACGAACCAACCATGAATTGTACAGTCTATCTCAGGATCCCACGATAGTAGCAGAAATAAAAAGGGGCAGGCTACGCTGGACAGAACACTTAGAGAGAATGCCAAATGACAGAGGAACAAAGAGGGGGCATCACCAATACCCCAGAGAAAAAAGGCTCAAAGGCAGCCCATGACTTAGATGGATGGATGATGTGGAAAAAGATCTTCAACTGAAAATCCAAGCATGGAAAAGAAAAGCATTAGTTAGGCCTGAGTGACTTGACACCCCCCCCCCCCCCCCCCCCAAACATAAAATTTACCGAACTTAAATACTTAAATTAATGAATATTTTGGGAAAATGTACAACAATATAAAGAGCATGTATTTACAAAGATTTTTTTTAGAAATTCCAATTATTTACAGCCAAAATTCTAAATGAAATAATAACTGTTCAAAAACATTCTATTGAATCACTGTATTAAAAAATGTAATAAACAAATAATCCACCATTCTTCAATCAACAGAAAATTCGGACTGCAGCCATTCAAAGATGTTTCGTATATTGACAACATCTGTTCTTGAGTCTTCAATTGCTAATTCAATTTGAGTGGCAGTCTCTTCGTCTGCCGTATTATGTTCACTATCAGGAACATTGCAATGGACGACCTTATGTTTTTTCATTGCCGCCTGTGATGGGAAATATTTACCGCAGAAACATATCCTCTTGGAAATTCTCCCAGCCACCGATGGACAATAGAGATCAAAAGGCAAGCTACTGAAACTGTGATCGTGCAGTAAATTTGCAGTAAATTTATGCAAAACTTCTGCACTTAAAAAAACATTACAATGTGGACATCCACTTTGTCCTAAACCCCCTCCCCCCCTTTGTCCACTTTAGTCCACTTTATGCTGAACCCCCCCTCCCCCTTTTGTGTGGACGTCTTTTATGGATGACCCCTTTACAGTGGTCCCTAATCTATTGTGGGGGTTAGGTTCCAGAACCTTCCCCTGCCATAGGTGAAAATTTACAAAGTAGCGACCTCAGATTTAATGTATTATTATATAAATTTTAAGACTTTATAAACCCTCCCCACACTCTTATAAATCTTTACACCACTGTTATAAGCTCCCTTAGAAGGTGCAGAATATTTGGGAGACATCTTAGGGTTTGAAATAAATTCAATTTTGTAAAATAAAATCACAAAAACTCAACACCACAGAGCAAAACTATGCATAGCAATCAGTAGTTGAGGAAAAGGCAAGATGCTGAATGCATGCTAAATGGAGGAGACAAAGGAGACTGACGCTATGGTCACTGAGCCAATAAGCCCCCAGGATACATAACACAGTGCTCTGGTTGGTCATCTCCCATCCATCAGCCGATAGTGTGCCATAGTTGCATTTTTCGTAGGTGCCAGTCTTTGTCTACTGATCTGCTGTACGCAATGTATTTTATTTAAATTTAATATTCTTTTAATAAGTTTTAATTAATTTTTTTTTTCATTGTTGTAATTGTTTAGGCTAAAAAAGCTTATTTTAACACAAAAATAATTTTAAATTACAGAGATAAGAATAACGATATACTGCACAATTAAATATAGACAATTTAAAAATCCATGAAAAGTGAAACTATCATTGACGAGGGATCACTGTATACCACTTTGCACTGATTTAATAGTGTATCCACAGAAGTTGCAAAACAAACTACAACTTACCAGTCCTTTTTGAGATTCTGCCAATTTATCATAGACGGCTTGGCAATATTTTTTAAATCTGAAAGTATTTAAATTTTGAGTAGCCTTAAGGAAAATTTAAAAGAAAAATATTTTATTCAGAGTCATTAGGCAGGTGTTTCCAAATAGGTTTCATTAAAACAACAATAATGTATTATATTATAAAAGAAAATAACAAATATTGTGTTTTCCACTTGAGTTTGAAAAAGATAATTTTCACCCATAACTGTTTTTAAAAGTTTTTCTTAAGAATTTTAAGAACTATACAGTTATATCATTTGCATTATCAAAGTAAATATATATTGAAATCTAAAAACATTGATAGTTTTGTCCTTTTTACCAGAAATATTTTACTAGTCAATTTTGATCAAAATTTGCAGATCCATGCAAAAAAATTTCCATAAAAATTCCATTTTAGTACATATTCATTCATAGTGACTTTAGTTCTTGTATTTGAGATGATAAGGTCATTAATACCAGTGCAATTTTACTTTCATTATTTATAAATACATAGGTCAGAAAAAATACATTTTGATGCATACAAATTAAATGCTCACAAAATCTGAATGCCATACCATTTTTGAAATCAAAGTTTTTTAAATTCCTTTTTTTTAAAGTGAATGTATGTGTTTTCAACAGCGCAACATATGCTTAAGAAGTTGCAGAAGGTCACAAATATACTAATTTGATGAAAATATGAAACACTTGATTAAAATTCCATATTTCCTTGCTGAGTAAAACATAAAACCAAAATATTTATTCTTTTTAAATTATTTTTAAAAATACAAATTCATACTAACCAAAGTCAGGATTTTTCTTTTTTTAAATAAAAATTAAGAAGATTATTAAAAATAATAAATTGTTTAAATATTTTTAAAAAAATATATCTACAACTTCTTGAGCACATTCCATGAACTTTATCAATGCACCTAAAAAATAATAGTCAGTTATCTTTATAAAGCATATTTATTTGTGTCAGTCTTAAAAAACGTACTTATATTTATATTAATTGCAAGTATCCATTAAATTTAAATGTGTATTTCATGAAATATGCACTAACACATATACTTGCAAAATCTTTTTTTTTTTTTAATTAATATTTCATGCATGGACAATATGTAATAAATATATATCGATCTACAGGTACGATCATGATTGTGACTCATTAAAATTAAAGAGTCTAATTTCCTAAAATAAAATGTAAATATTATAATTCATATCTTTTTAATTAGTCTCTATATCTTTTTTTTTTAACTGACAACCTTAAAAATAATGTAATTTTCATCTTAAATTTCCTCACAACTCTTCTAAACCCTACCGTTGCACTTTAGTGGCAGCATGTGCAGTTTTAGCCAAATGATGTAAAAGAGCCTTGGCTTGATAACTTGATTCATGTTCAATTATTTTGTCGTTGGCCGTCTTATCTTCTTGTTGGATGCAAATAAAACTCACAAGATCCTGGTAAATCTTGAAGCATGTCTCTTTTTGAAGCTAAATTTTAAAAAACTCATGTAATTGGTAAAACTTGACCTAAATATTTATTTTAAAATGAGTCAGTATTTTACAAAATAAATTTCCTTAAAAAAAATATGGGAAGCTTTTATTTAAAAAAACTTTATAAATGAAAAAATAATGGCTTATACCTTATTGTAGTAAACTGCAGATATACGAAACTTGCAAAGAAAACCATACAATTTTAAATGTTAAAAAAACTAACCTGTTGGATGATTATAGGACCATCAGCTTTAGCTTTAATTAAATTCTGTAATATTTCTTGGGATGTGCTAGGGAATTTGGGATTGGTCATTAGAGTCTGAAATAAAAGAATCACTATCAATTTAAAATAAAAGCATACTGGTATTAATAGCATTCAATCATTTATTATATATATTTCTTAGGGGTTAAAACTTTAGACTTTTTTTTTTAAATAATGAAGTTAAATTTCAAAATACCAAATATTCTCATTTAAGAAAAGTAAATGTAATTATTTATTCCAAAACTTACCTCAGCAAGTAAATATTTAGCATTTCCAAGACACTCTACAGAAAACCTTAAACAAGACACTGGTTCCAGAAACATTGTCATCTCTTCTAGCTGTCTGTTTACACCTGCTTCATATTCCATGCCTTTCACTTGTCTATATATCTAAAGCATAAAATAAAATACTAAAATCATCTATAAAAAGCTGTTTAATTAACTGTGAATCATATAATTGTATCCCTCATTATTCAGATCCAGTGGCCATAAGGACATGAGACCTTCCGCCATAGATAATTTTATCATTAAAAACTATAGAAAAATGATTAAGTTAATTGCTTTATTTCTTTCTCTCCCACTTGCTCTGTATTTTTACTGTAGGTTTTTTTTAAAATGAGTATTTAGTTGATGGTAAATATTCCCACAATTTTTATTCTCAAATTCAAACCTTAAAAAATCTTTAACAGCACTTAAAATAAACATTGTAACATTTTTCTTAGCTTATGAATACATTTAAATTCTGTATTGTCAATATTCCCTATAAAATATTCATATTTAATAAAATTTCATTATTTCTAAACTTGTTACTTTTCAAATCTTATATAATGGATTCAATTATCTGCACATCAGATTAAGTGGCTCTACAGTTTATTTGGGGCCAGTAATAAATCATAAGATTGAATGTACCTCATTAAAAAAAGTTAGAAAAGAGCATTTACGTTGTAGCCAGATTTTTAAAAAAACAACAGGTTACCTCTTGACAGTAATCAGCCCAATTGAGAGCATTTTGTAAAGATTTAGTATTCCAGTGACATACATTTTCTCCTGATGCATCATTTAAAACTTTGGCAAACTGAAAGATGTTTTTTATTATTGTCTCAGCAGACATGTGTAAATTTGAAAGCTCATTCCTTCCTTTGTGAAATTATGGGTAGTTTATTCTGTACTGTTAAATCTGTAGAGGCCAAAACTAAAAAGTATGCCTATATAATAATTATTTGTATAAATAATTTATATGTCCAAATTGATAGTCCACCGCCTGTATGATTAATAAACTGAGGTCAACCTCTTTTACTTCATGCAATGTCTATGTGTTTAGTCTTGTTTTTTTTTAACTTAGTCTTAGATTTAAGTCTACCTTAAAAATCTAAAAAAAAACTATTTGATAATAAAATAAAATGAGTAAAACAGAGTAGGGTTAAACCTGAAAAAATAAACGCAACAAAACAGCAAACGTGTCGGCAGAAAGCCTTCTTCAGCGAACAAAACAACAGAAAAAACAGTATAAAAATAAAAATAAGAAATAGCACTTAGCTGGTAAGTAGTATCTGTGGGCAGCAATAGAAATGTGGCAGAAGGAAAGAGAGTGAGAGTTTACATATATGCAGCGGCGAAAAAAATGGGGAGAAAAAAGTTTACTGTGATAGGTCAGAACGTGGAGGGGCGGAGTTAGGGTCAAGCTGTGACTGTGACTATGAACAGAGACATAACATTAATCCCATCTGGCGTCAAAGTGCCGTAAGTCAGGATAAGTCTGTGTTCCAAATTGACCCGGCTGGCGGTGTTCGTGCTAGCCACAATCGCACTTATTGAAAAGTCCGCCTTGCCCTGGTGGTCACCACTATTGAAGTGTTTGGAGACGGGACACTGTTTACCTTGTATAATGTTTCAAAAATAATTCAATTGACCTGCTGCTGATTTTTGGCCCTTTTGACTAATGAGTTTGCTGACCACTGACCTAGGTAGTCTGTCGGTATCTGAGTAAGAGTAAGACTCATTACTCTACTAACTTTGTCTTAGTAAGAGTAAGTTTCAGTAAGTGAGTTTAGTGAGATTATTATTACTATGACTCAAAGTCAAAGATGAGTCATGAGAATTAAAACTAAGTCTAAGTTGTAATATTAGGTAGTTTAAATTAAGACTAAGTTAACTAATTTCACTAAGTAAGACTAGACTAGAGAGGACAAGGACTAGAGTCTAGAGTCAGTCGAGTTAATTCAGTCAATTAAGTAGACTGAGACTACTCTCACTCTCTCACTGACTACTGAGAGAGTGAGAGTCTAGCTAAAACTAAAATAATAATAATAATATTATAAACAAATAAGTATAAGTTATAAGTGAGACAAGAAAAATACTAGTATGACATGAGAGTTTCGATACAAGCGACAAACTATTTAAATTTATGAGAAAAATATTAATGAGCCTTATGATTCTAACTTAAGTCTTATAAATTAGACTAAATGATAAATGAATCTGTCTTTTTCAACACTAGGTTATAGGTTGGACTATATTCATTTTGCAGCAATGATTTATTTCATGAAGTACTTTGTACTTACCGCTATTGACATTTGCCAAGTAGTACCCAGTTGGCTAAATTATTTTCTACTTTCATTTTCCGTAGGCACAAGAGTAATCGGTTGAACGCATAGTTTTGTCTACGGTTCACGTTTATGCGAAAATCTGGCGTACAATTGAAAATGCAAAGGGCAAACACGTTAGTAAGGCTTTCTCCGGCCTTAAATAATTGCCTGACAAGAAATAGTATATTTTATAAAGCTCGTAAGTTTTAAAAGAGTGAAAATGTATAATTTAAAAATGAGATTGGTTTGTTTTTCTCAACACCGCATGCTTACACAAACAGGGAACTCCGGTTACCTTGCACTTGCCTTGGAAGTTGCACTTGCATCACTCTAACTCTAATAATCTAATACTAATACTCTCATCACAATCGGTGACATTCAAATCACCATTCACTGACAATTACTGAAAGTATTGTGGCATAATCGTGGGTACCCGGCATTGTCACTTTGGCCATAAAGTTTAGTTAAAAATAAAAGTGGGTACTTTTGACGCGATATCTATGATTTTGTTAGATGTTACTCTAGACTGAACAGCCAGTGAATTAATAATAACATATAAATTTAAAAACATTTACATTGGTCAGGTACTTCAACTTCACTGACTTCAGTAAAAAGAGCAAAGTTCAAAGAAAAAAATTTAACCAGAATCAACTTTCTTGAGTCCTTTTTTTTTTTTTGACCTAGAAATTTTTAAATTTCAAGTTTGTTTGGTATTTTTTATTACTACACCTCTCTTCACTGACTTCAGTAAAAAGAGCAAAGTTCAAAGAAAAAAATTTAACCAGAATCAACTTTCTTGAGTCCTTTTTTTTTTTTTTGACCTAGAAATTTTTAAAGTTCAAGTTTGTTTGGTATTTTTTACTACTACACCTCCACATTTTGTGACCTTTAATAAAATATATTATTCTGCTGATACTGATCATGTTGTGCGCAATTCTTGTTTTAATGATAATTTTATACAACTTTTATTTTCAGAATAATGCTGTATTAAAAAGGGATTTTGATTGCTATTATAAATAAATTATAACTTATTAGTAACTTATCTAACTAATCACCACTATGACTATGCTTATCAGTATCAGTTATAATTTAATAAAATCTATTAATATATGCCATGGCTTTTCTGTTTACCAATAATTTATGTAAAAGGTCTAAACTGGAAAAAATAAGGCCTTTTGTTAGAGGAACAGCTCAAATTTCTCTTTCAACTCCCAAATGTCATTATCAAATAAATTTGTCATAATTTATAAAATATTGTAAACATATTTTTTTAATGTTGAAAGTTAAAATGTAGACAATTAACCTCCAAACATTAAATAGATATAATAATGAACATGGATAATGATTTTAATAGATATAATGATGAACATGAATGATGAGTAAACTCCACCACATTTAATTAATTTATAACACTCTCCAAAATTCATCTTCAGCAATATGTGCCTCACTACTCCTTCAGTCAAGAAGTACTGGAAGTCACGGCCCCCCTGCTCATTGGAAGACATTAAAACAGATATCTTTAGAAACAAAAAGCCACATGGATTTTTTACCTGTACCTGAAGGAAGTTGGCAAGAAAGTTACAGTAAGAAACAGAAGAAAGCAAACCTCTTATTGGCAGCAAGTGCCTTGGCATTTGGTCTTACATATTATATTGTGAGTTGGAACTAAAGAAATTCTTTTTCAAAATTTAAGTGTTTTAACCTTTTTTAATGGATCTCTCTTGATAATTACTGTTCTATAAGATTAAACATAATGTGATGAAATATAAATTAAACGCACCCAAAAACTAAAGGAAGATAATATTTTTCATGAATAAAATTAAATAAGTTCTCTAATAAATTTTAATTACACCAACTTATTTTTTTTAAAACATTGTTGAAATTAATCTTTAAATTCCTTTTAGGTGTATAAATCAGGGTGCATATACTTACATGGTTATGATTACAAGACTTTTAAAACCAGTGCTGGGCTTTCTGGACCAGGTGTTGTGGCATCATTTAGTTCAGGTACTTTAATTAAACATACAGGAGGTCATTACAATGGTTTTTAGATTAGATATATTTTATTTTTTATTGCATCACAAAGTATGTCATGATTTATTTTAGTCTGCTTTGGCCCTGTATGGTCAAATGTCACCCACATTATTACATATTGTACATTTTTGTTGGATTTCTATCTTTTATTTTGTTTTCCTATTTAGTTAAAATTAAGAAAACTATCAATTGTCTTTACTATTTCTTTTCAGACATATTCATAATAATCCTCTATAATAATAATTATTCATCTATTTCAGCTTTTTCACTAAGTATGATTGTTTAAAATGTGCCAAAGAAAATCTCATGTCAACATTTTTCATTTCTAAAACTAGATGGACTTTAAAAAGTTTAATTTTAACATCAAGCATGATTCATTTTTAAAGAGGCTAATATAAAATCTGTTTAAATTCTGATTTCTGCTTCTGATAATTGGTTTGCCAAAATAAAACATTAACTATTAACATTCGTAATTCAAACTTTAACAATTTGTCAGATCATCATTATTTATCTTTTCTACAATATTTATATAAAATTTGAACCAATATCGTAACATTTTTTCAGAGCATCATATTTAGTGTTTAAAATAAATTCTTTCTTGAAGTCAATTAATACAAATACAGTCATTTTGATATGTGTAAAAACTCAGTAAAAATGTTAGCAAATTACTGGATAATAAATGAAATTTATTGATGACTGTTTTGTTCTTGGGCACTTAACTATTTTTCACAATTAAATTCTTTTTAGTTTGTTTTGAAGTTCATTTAATCATTTTGTTCCAATGTTAGAAAACGTAATTAATTATTAGGTTCATAATATTTTTTTTGAATTTACAGACCATACAATTTGTCAAGGCTAAATTGTTCCATGATGAAAATATTTAGAAACTTAATTATTGCTTTTTTTTTTTTTTTTTTTTTTTTTTATTTTTAAAATAATTTTTTTTTTTTTTTTTTTTTTTTTTTTATTCTATTTTTTTTGTTTAAATTTTTTTTTTTTTAATTTTTTTTTAAATTTAATTTTTTTTTTTTTTTTTTTTTTTTACTTTTTAATGTTAAAATAATTTTTTCAAAATCATATCATTTACATTAATGATTAGTTTGAAATAATTGTGGTGCTCCTTTCTTTGACAAATTTTCTTGGTATTATAAATTTACAGAAGCTGCCTCAAAAAAAGAATGTGATACATCTAAAACATCACCACCTGCTCCAGCTCAAGCAGACAGTGGTGAAAGCAATGTTAGTCCAGGGGGTAATCCACAAGTAGATGATTTGAGTAAGATTCCTGATATTCCAGATCATGTGCAGTATTTGATAATTGGTGCAGGAACTGCTGCATTTGGTGCATTCCGTGCTATTAAGTCTAGGGATCCAAGAGCTAAGGTAAAGCCAATACCATATACATAACTGCTAACTGCGTCATTAAAAAAAAATCTAATTAGAGAGGGAGGCAGCCTTTTTAGAGAATCTGATACCCGGTATCTATATTTGTTTTCTACGTGAAATGATGTTATTTGTAATTTTTACTAATTAACAAAACTTTACAGGTTTCTACACTTTTTCTGAATTATCGTTTTTTATTAGATCCTGGTTGTTGGTGATGAAGATTCAGTTCCCTATATGAGACCACCTTTATCCAAAGAGCTTTGGTTTAATGATGACAAAGAAGAAGTAGAAAGCCTACAGTTTAAGCAGTGGAATGGTAAAAAGAGAAGGTACTTGAGTGAAGAAATTTCATCTTCTTTAATTTTACTCAGGGGAAAAATCATACATAAATATACTTGTTAAAAAACCATTGAATCACTGCTACCTTGTTTTTTTCTCCAGTATTTTTTATGAACCCAAAGAATTCTTTGCTGAACCAAAGCAGTTAAACTCCCTAGAAAATGGTGGCATTGCCTTGTTAATGGGCAAAAAGGTTTGTTACATTAAAATGTATTAAGATTAACTATATGTCATAAGACACATTTATCTTTCTACTTAAATTATTTATTTTATATGTATCTTTATATTTTTAAATATTAAATGACAATTTTTAAAGTAATTCAGAACAATTCTTTAAACTTAATTTTAACATTGCTTTTCAAATTTAATTTATTTACTTGTTAAAATATTTAGGTTGTTAAATTAGATGCTGGTAAAAAAACAGCGTGGCTAGCAAGTGGAGAGAAGATAAAATATGAAAAGTGTCTCATAGCTACAGGTGAGAAAAATTTCAAGATATTTGTCATTACCTGGTAGCTAGGATAAACTGATATTTTAATAATTGACTAAAGCAACATCGTGTGTCCTATAAAAAAAAAAAGT
Source organism: Lymnaea stagnalis (assembly GCA_964033795.1). Taxonomy (NCBI): domain Eukaryota; kingdom Metazoa; phylum Mollusca; class Gastropoda; family Lymnaeidae; genus Lymnaea; species Lymnaea stagnalis. The sequence goes on along the minus strand of CAXITT010000234.1, from coordinate 618,639 downwards.
TGTGTCTGCAAATGGTTAAATTTACAATCCAGCTTTTGCTGCACATATTAAAACAAATACCAGTATTATAATAAAAAATAAATATTTTTTTAAATATTTGTTGTATTCATTGACAAGTCTCAATAAAAAATTGTAGTTTTTTACTGTTTCCATAACAAGCCATTATTTTGTTTTGTTTTGTTAATGACCCATTTTGTCCTACCCTGGGCTAAAGTGTAATGTAGATGTTCTGGTTATTTACTAGATGTGCTATGTGGATAAAAAGTATTAGTAGAAATTAGATAATTGAGTAATCTACTGAAGTAACATACAACTTGGTGTAGTATGACTGAATTATTTAACTTCTACTTTCCTACAAGAAAGAATTTTATAACATTAATTGAATCTGATTTATTTTATTTGACATTGATGAAACATTTTTAATTAAACATTGTCCTAGTAAATGTTTTAATCCTCAGATTGCAATTTAAAATTAAACACATTTTTAAAAAAATCTTTTACTACAGGGGGTAAGCCAAGAAATCTTCCAGTATTAGCAAAAGCAGCTCCTGAAGTAAAAAGCAGAACTGTTCTCTTTAGAAATGTAAATATGTATTTAGTTAAATAATAATAAGGGGTCTTATATAGCGTGGTACCCCAGCCTAGGGCTGGGCTCACCACGCTGTACATAAAAATGTTATCAAAAGAGACATAATCATGACATTAAAATAAAATACAGTTATGAAATAAAGAACAGCAAAAAAAAAATGTATATTCACCCACCCCAACACATAACTTTTACAAGGCAAACCATGGACGGCAGCCAGCAAGATCGTTTATCGGTCAGAGGAGGGGAATCACTCAGGGTAGTATAATTTAAAAAGATGTGTTTTGAGTGCAGTTTTGAAGGCCTGGGTGGTTGGTATATTGCGTATGTGTAGTGGCAAAGAATTCCATTGTTTGGGGGCGCAGAAAGAGAAAGATCGTTCACCATATGTTTTAGTGTGTGTCTTGGGAACGGACAGAATACGCCTGTCTACAAAGGAGCGAAGCTGTCGAAGGGGTGAATAGACAGAAAGAAGTTCGGTTAGATAGGAAGGGCAGGAATCCAAGAAAAAGTTGTGACAGAGAACAGACAACTTGTAGTCAATGCGTGCCTGTATAGGTATTTTGTATTCTTTTTAAATTGAAAGAACTTGTTGGATTGCTGTCTACTCATCTGCCCAGAAGTAAAAGGCTTTTAAAAACTCAATTAGCACAATTCTTTTGCTGCCCTCTCGGATGCTACTTTTCAGCTTAGTGCTTTTTTAAAATTTAATTATGTTGTTTGTTTGCTGGCGAAGGCTTTCTGCCAACACATTCGTTGTTTTGTTGCATTCCTTTTTCAGGTTTTCTCATAATTTGTTTTACTCATTTCCTTGTTGTTTAGGAAAAAAATCAGGGTTCCCACGGCCTCCTGAAAATCCAAGAGCTGTTGAGCACGCTTTTTTCATTTCTATCATATCATCGATATGGATTTTTTTAATCGAGCACAGTCTTTTCATTTTATTCAGTTCATTTTTATGACATGGAATCAGCACATCGCCTGTCATAATTTTAATGTGAAACAGTACATTGAATATTTGAATTCTTAACAATGATATTTGGACACGTGAATTTGACATGCATTAATCTGCTGTTATTGCTAATTTTATAATTTTAAGCTACATCGTTAAATCAGATCATGCCTAAATACACTACGTCATTGAACCCTTTGTGGCTTAAGTCATGGTTACCAAAGGCATCACACCCAAGTAAAGAATTTTGCTGTTTTTGTTTGAAGACCTTTGACTTTTCAAATGTGGGAGAGTCTGCAGTAAAATCTCACTTGAAATCCATTAAACATGAGCAAAATTTGAAGAAGGGGGCTGGCTTTGTGTCACTGGTGTCTATGTTAAAGACACCAACTGCAACATCCTCTGGCTCTACGATCCCAGCATCAAAGTCTAAAACTATGTTGATAGGTGGTCCAGGTATGAGTATGCCACCACCATCTACAACTATGCCAACATCATATGTGACCATAGCCTCTGAGCTCTCCTTACCATCAGTTAGAGTGGCTGTTAAAACAGATGAAACGCTAAGAGCTGAGATTCTGTGGGCTTTGAAAGTGGTATCTTCACATTACTCATAACAGCAGGACAAATATTTCTAATTTATTTGTACAAATGTTTCCTGACAGAGACATAGCCAAAAAATTTAAATTTGGCGCTGACAAAATAGTTTTTGTCAGTTTTGGACTAGGGCCGCATTTTAAAGAGCTTTTAAAGAAAAGACTGGCTCTGCAAAAGATGGCTTTGTGCTATTGTTTGATGAAACATTGAACAGAGAACTGAATAAAAGCAGATGGATATTCATGTTAGATATTGGGATGGAGATCATGTAAGTATTTTTATTCCATATTGTTTATGTACGGTACTTTTTTAACTTGCTATTTATTTCTTTTGTATTGTCTCGTAGGGAACTCTACTAATGTAAAAAGTATATAATATAATTATACCTATATTAAATTAAAATTAATAAAGTAAAATTTAAGTTATAATCATGTTGGGCGTATGCATGTCTGCACAATCTTTTAAATTAAGGCTGACTGATTTATTTTAAAAGCTAATTATAGATTTATTCTTTTATTTAAAAATATTAGGCCGACCTTAATTGGTAAATATATAGCTTTCATTGTAATTTTATATTGTATTAAATATTTTTTAAATTTCCATCTCTACTTTTTAGGTTATAACAAGAAACTACAGTTCAGCATTTCTAGGCCACGCAAACGAAAATTCAGGAGCAGTTGGATGTTGATACCAGGAAGATAATTCAAATATCAATGGATGATCCCAATGTTAATTGGTCTTTATTTAAACTACTCAGTGAGGATTTAGAAAGACAAGTTTCTGCAGGTTTTAAATTTAGCATTGGCAGCTGTGGTCTTCACACTATCCACAATGCTTTTTGTGCTGGGCATGCTGCGACCAAATGAAATGTATCCCGTTTTTTCTCATCACTGTCTTGGCTGTTCAAAGATACGCCTGCCAGACGAGAAGACTTTATTACAGTAACTGGCTGCACAGAATTTTCAATAGCCCACTGCTCTCGTCGCTGGGTTGAGAATATACCTTTAACAGAGAGAGCTTTAAAGATGTGGCCTCATGTTAAAAAATTCATACAACATCTTATTACCACATAGAAAACCTTGCATTTGATCATTTAAAAGCATGCATCCAGGATGAATTATTAGTGGCAAAGGTGGAGTCATTTATTTCCGATGCAAAATTAGTTCAAACCTTTTCTAACCAAGTATCAGAATGATGCTCCATTGTTGTTATTTATTGCACATGACCAGCACCCCATGATTCGATCAATCTTACAGAGGTTTGTGCCCAGCTGTATTTTAAATGATTGCAATACTGCATCTCCTTTACTCTCACTTGACCTCACCAAGTCTGAAAATATGATGGAGTATGGAAAAATCAATATAGGCTTTGAGACCAATAAGGTTATTAAAGAAGCTTCAAAGAGTTTGAGTGCTAGGGAAATTTTAACTTTTTGATAAAAATGAGAGAATTTTAAAAATATTTAAAATAAAATAATAAGGAACTTAAATGGATGGAGGCTAAAGCGATTGTAGAAGACTAAAGCACCTGTCTCAAACAGCATGATATAACTCTAGGCTGTCTGGTCTCTCTGAAACGTATTGATTCTAAATCTGTGACACTATAAAGTCACAATGGCACACCACACTTGTCTCTGAGCACTTCATAGCTCTCCAGAGTTTTGAAAAGAATTCTCAGTGTCTGGATATTTTCTATTGTGAGCATTTAGGGAGCAAGCCAGAATATTCAGACATGTGGAAGGTCATGCGCTCTCTTCTTTTGCTATCTCATGGTCAGGCACAAGTTGAACGTGGGTTTGGTGTCAACAAGGAGACAATGACAACAAACATGATTGAGAGGACCCTTACTGCTAAGCAAGTGAGTTGTGATTATTTGGTGAGCATACAAGGGCTTGAAAATCTTACCATCACAAGTAGTATGTAGATGGCTGCAGCTAGTGCCAGATCAAAATATAAAGCTCACTTAGAAAAACTAGCAGAAAGAGAAGAAAAGTAATCTTAAAAGAAAGCTAGATGATGAATTTACCTTGCTGGAAACTTGAAAAACTAAGACGTTAAGGATGGAGAAAGACGTTTCTGTGCTCACATACTCTGCAGATAAACTGGCAGAAAAAGCAGAGAACACTAATTCACACAAATTTTTTAAACGCCTTGCGACGCTCAGCAAGAGAAAAAAATGGAAGCAGTAAAAAAGTTGACTGAAGAAGAGAGTCAAAATAGAGTCAAAGGTGAAAGAAATTGTAGGACTTTAAAATCAATGACTTGTGTGTTTTAGTTGAAAATTTGTGCTCATACTTTTATCAAATAGAACTATGCTGATTCAATTTATTTTATTTGACAACAGTCTCAAAGTTATGTTCCATGCAGAATTTATTACTCCTGCCTCATACTTTTATCAATAGAACTATGCTGATTCAATTATTTGACAATAGGATCAAAGTTGTGATCCAATCTGAATACTACTGGCTCATACTTTTATCATTGGAATTATGCTGATTCAATTATTGACAATAGCCTCAAAGTTGTGATCCATGCAGAATTTATTACTCCTGGCTCATTATGGATCCACGCAGATTCAATTATTTGACAATAGGATCAAAGTTATGATCCAGTCTGAATACTACTGGCTCATACTTTTATCAATGGAACTATGCTGATTCAATTATTGACAATAGCCTCAAAGTTGTGATCCATGCAGAATTTATTACTATTGGCCCATACTTTATTCATTTGACCTATGCTGATTCAGTGGATTAACTTATAACTCTTTATTAGTTTGTTGTAAAGAATCGAGAGTATGGTATAAGTTTTGTGTGTGTAAATGGGAACAGTATCTAAACATCATTAAATCAAATAATTGATTTAGCAGTCCATGGAGTAAGTACTATGCTACTGCATTACTGCAAGTATGTTTTAAACGTTTAGAATTTTCTAAAGTTAATTTATATAAATGTTGTTAAATTTTGTATTTTCTACTGGAAAACTCCTGCAATTTTAATACTGTTAAAAAAAAATATGTGTATTACCCGGTATCCATCTAGAAAAAGGTGGGAAAAGAAAATTGAAAACATACATTGCAGTCAAATTGCAGAAGAAAAATCCTCCATGTCACTGTAATTTTGTCATTGACATTCTCTCTTCCAATATTCTATAATTGAAAAACACTAATGAACAAGTCACATGTTTATACACTCTTGCCTAACATATTGTTCTGTTTCTTGTTTCAGATTGAAGACTTTAAAAAACTTGATTCCCTTACCCAACAATCAGAGTCTGTTGCAATTATTGGGGGAGGATTCCTAGGAAGTGAGCTTGCATGTGCTTTAGGAAAAAGAGGTAAGGTATTAAAAAAATAAAAGCACTTTTAAAACTTGACTTGTTTTTGTTTGCTTTATAATATATATTTCTCAAGGATATCTAAATAGTTTTCTTTGGGATTTTAATTTTTCAGCAATTTAACTTTAAAATCCTGAGAATTTCTTGAAATTTATATCGCCAATATAGTCTAGTTATGAAATAAGTTCAGATTATGTTAAATTTATAACTAAATAAAGAACTTGTCTGTTTTCTTTTTTTTTCATTTTCATAGCAAAAAAAACAGGACTGAAAGTTTATCAAATATTTCCAGAGAAAGGTATGTGTTCTTAATTTTTCTTCTTAAATAATAAATCTCACAGTTCGTTACCATACTCAAGTGCTGTCGGCATCAGCTTTAATTGTAATTGTTGAAAATGATTATTATCCATATTATTTACAGGAAACATGGGTCGTATTTTACCTGATTATCTGAGCAAATGGACCACACGTAAAGTGGAACGAGGTAAGAATTTGCAATAAAAAATATTATTTTTAAAACTTTAAGGGCCTTTTATGTCTTTCTGATTTATTTTTCTGACTATTGGCTAACTTAAGTTTAATGTTGAAAATGTACTCTATTTTATGGACTATTTTTTACCATTCCTCAGAGGGAGCCATTGTGATGCCTAACCAGTCAGTTTGTGCAGCTACTTTTACAGATGGAAAAGTTGTTTTAAACACAGATAAAGGACAATGTGTATGTAAAGAAATGCAATCCATTTAAGAAATTAGAAAAAAGTTAGATCTTATTAGATTGAAAGACACACACCATGAGTAAAAACAATTAGGTTAACCCACGAACTGTGGCATGCATCATTCTGTGGTGTGGAGCTTTTCAGAGCGTATTGCCATTTGAAATTGCATTAAATGACATAGAAATATTGATATAAGACCCCTAAAAGGAAATATTTTTAGAAAGTTAAATGGATGGGGATAAAGTTGGCCATATTGCCGACCCCGTAAAAAAATGTTGCTCAGTGTCTTTGACCTTGGAGTTCTCAAGAACAAAAAATCAACAAAATTTCTTGCTTTCAAGTGCTCATAACATCATTAATTTTTATAGATACACTTAAAACACAAATCTAAATGTTGTAGCCAATTCATTTATCTTTCAGAAAATGTATAGTTTGCTAAGGTTTTTATTGCAATTAAACCTCTGAGAGCAATTTTAGTAATTTTAGATCATTTATATAAGAAACTGGGACCACTGCTAAAACCAAGTAAAAATTCAAAATCTCAGGCAAAATTGTTATTATTGACTAGTAAACATTTAAAAAGGAACTGTGGAACTGATTTGGGTTGTTTAACTATAATCTATAACCTGTAGCTTCTGTGACTAAAAAATTCAGTTAGTCCTTGCCCAACCTCTGGGCCTGGCTCGAAGTCTAACAGTAGCCTCAGTAGGCCTACTTCAGTATCACTAAGACAAGTATAAAATTCACAAAAAGAATAATCTCAACTGATATCGTCATGGGAAATGTTAAAATCATCATCAGTATCACTTAAAACCTCTCCTAAAAAGCTTTCAAACATATTTCTATTAGTTCTTGCTTTGAAGGCCCAGTCATGGCTTTAACCATTTTAGCTTTAAAAAAAAAACAGCGATATAAAACTCAGATTAAAAAGTATTTGTTTTCAAGTTATCACGAAAAAGCTTGAACCGGAAGATGATTTATTTATTAATAAAAGGAAGTGGCTATAATTCCCGTTAAATATTGGATTGGAAGTTGCTATCGGCCGCCACAGCACAGAATGAGAAAGTTGGCCGAGTTTTTCGGCCGACCACAGTTCGTGGGTTAAAGAAGAAAAAAAGACAATTAAACCAATAGTCTAGAACTAATAGTTAACATTTCACTGCACCACATTAATTGTAATTATTACATAAATAACTACTTGCCATTTATTTCTTTATATTAGTTGTATGTTCATAAATGTTAAAATCACAATTGACCTAGAATCGGTTTCAAGACTGTTTTTCTTATGAAATAAAAACCTCTTGAAGTGAAAGGGTTAAATAAAGCTTGAAGTTACCTGTTAAAATTCATAATTTGTCTTTTCCATTCCGGTATTAGCATTTTCTCAAGTCACCTGACTTTTGTATTGCTGGTTTAAATATATCTAAACATGTATTGGTAATGGCTAAATTTACTGATTTTTAAAGTTAACAATTCTTTTTTCAGTTTAAGTTTTAGGTTTATTGATTCCTTAATACAGGATTTATTTTAATGTGATTTTTTAAACCATGACAGGTTGCTGTGGATGTTGTTGTGGCTGCTGTTGGGTTGGAGCCCAATGTTGAACTTGCTAGAGCATCCAACCTAGAAATAGATCCTACCAATGGTGGATTTTTGGTGAATGCTGAACTTGAGGCTAGGAGGGATTTGTGGGTGGTATGTAAAATTGCTTATTATTTATATTTGAAAAAATCTTTATTTTAATTCTTACCACCAGGGCCATTTAGAAAAAAACAGAAAATTTTATTTATTTTTAATAACAAGTATAATTTAATAACATATCTCTGATTTGAAGGGGAAAAGTATTTTGTCTTAATTTTAAACTTACCATATTTAAATGTTTGAGTGTAGCCATAATAAAAATGATTTTGAAGTTTGTTTAAATGGTAAAAAAAATTAAGATGTTGTTAAATGTCTTGTTTGAAACTAGGGCCAACTGAATCCATATGAAATTATTTTTTGCACCTTGGGTGTGTATTTAGGCTGGTGATGCTGCATGCTTCTTTGACATGAAGTTAGGCCGTCGAAGAGTTGAACATCATGATCATGCTGTGGTTAGTGGACGATTGGCTGGGGAAAACATGACAGGAGCTGCCAAACCCTACTGGCACCAGAGCATGTTCTGGTATGTGAATAAGAATACTAAGACCCACTTATTCACCTTTTTTTAAATAAGGCGCTAGAATCTTTAGGAAATATTTAATGCATTTTTTTTACAAGCTAGCAGATTTCCATGATTTCAGACCTGTTTACCCTCAAACTCGTACCGGTACAATATCGTCTCAAAATCGTACAATTCAATATCTTAATAGTACATAAATAAACATACAATATTAAAAATGTATACAATAACTACTCGCATCGCATGTCTAGTTGGATCAAGTTAAGCTGATGTTTAAAAAAGGTAACTTCTAAAAGTAGATTATATTACAGTCTGATAACTACCGCAAGCTGTAAAGGGGTGAAAGGAAGAGAGAGGATTAAAAATCGTAAAGCTGTTTTCTGCGTTTTTAAAATATTTTTCAAAGGCCCTCTCAGATCCTATTAAGTATGTCGAAATCTAATGTTGCTGCGCGTAACAGCTGAGAATGCATTCTATAGTTTTCTCTGTTTTTGCACTCATCACAGCTCAACTGTAAGAAATACTTGTCACAAAATTACATCATACAGCGCTGATGCAAACAAACGCAAGGGGCCATACCATAGATGGTATGACCTGTGTGTGGGGGGGGGGGGTTGGACAAAAATACTCCCCCCCCCCCCCTTCCCCACTGTTGCACAGATTTTTTTAACCCCTTTTTTTTTTTTTTTTTT
>CAXITT010000234.1:544849-588379 GCA_964033795.1 Lymnaea stagnalis | reverse complement strand
CCCCCCCCCCCGATTGATTGGATAAAAAAATTTTAGACAAAAATAGACAAAAAAGGTATTAAAGTAAAGAAAAAATAAAGAGAAAGTAACTAAGCTGATGTCCTGTCCTTTCGTTCACCATACAAATACGCTACAGCAAATTAAAACTACATTAAAACCTTACTAAAAAATTTTTGCCCCCTCCCCCTAGAGAGTTAATCGTTTTTTTGCAACCCCCCCCCCCCAGAAAGTTTTCTGCGGGCGCCCATGTATGTATATTAAGTTTGGTCGACATCCGTCTATTCATGTGGCAGTATTTGTTTATCATTTTATTTTAGAGCTCATATAGGAAAACAATTGCATTTTGGGCCCCCGGCCCAAAACGGTATATAGTTTCGAAATGAAACCAGCTTAAATTTTATAAGTAGGCTGTAAGGAATAAGTCTGCCAGATTTCAGGCTTCTATCTACAGGGGAAGTTGGAAAATTAGTGATGAGTCAGTCAGTGAGTGAGCGAGTGAGGGCTTTGCCTTTAATTAGTATAGATATATTGCTTTCCGTTTATGCAGGCTTTGTCAAATTTTCACCCCCCCCCCCCCCCCCAACCATTGCTCTATATTACATTTTATAAAGGATTTTTTCCAAACACTTTGTTTTGTAGGGCTGTTCAAATTTTGGACCCAGTTCTCCCGTGTGTTGTTATCTACGGCATTGGCTGCTCCATTCGAGTTGGGCCACTCATTCATCCTCAAGCTGATAGGCGGAGTCGCCATCATACCCGTTGGGGGTCTTGTTGGTGTACTCGGCTACCAAGTAGTTGGTCTGTCGTGAACTGATAGGCGGAGTCGCCATACACATTGGGGGGCTTGTTGGTGTACTCGGCTACCAAGTAGTTGGTCTGTCGTGAACTGATAGGCGGAGTCGCCATACACATTGGGGGGCTTGTTGGTGTAGTCGGCTACCACGTAGTTGGTCTGTCGTGAACTGATAGACGGAGTCGCGACACCCATTGGGGGTGGGGGTGGGGGAGGTCTCGTTGGTGTACTCTGTCGTGAAATGTTAACTTCTTGATACATTTGAAGAGCGTTGAAAATATTTTTGCGAAGTACTGATACATTTATTTATTGAAAAGTAACATTTTTAAATTGTACTTTAAATGTTCAGCTCCTGTGTTTAATAGTCTTTTTTTTAAAATTCATGCCACGACCCTTTAATTCAGTTCCTCATGTTGAGGTGACCCCCCCCCCCAACCATAACATTATTTTCGTTGCTACTTCATAAATATGTGTTTTCCGATGGTCTTAGGCTACCCCTGCGGGTCGATTTAGACAAATCTTTAATAATGCAAAAGTGAAAAAGAGAAGAAAAAAAAGTCAACATCTGAGCTTGTGTGGACAGTCGTGCATTGTCCCGTCAATGTTTACAAACAAGTTGGCGGAATGTTTCGTCTATCTCCTTTTCTTAAGAAATCATGGAGGTTACATGATCCACCTAACCTCCCCCCCCACCCAGTGGCGTAGCGAGGGTGTTTGGCGCCCGGGGACAAGATTCGCGCCCGGGGACAAGATCCATTTTTTGCGCCCCTTTTTCTTTTTTTCAACTCTCAAACCCATTATTTTCATCAATAAAATAATATCAAAGCACATTTTGGCGCCCCTAACTAGCTGGCGCCCGGGGACATCTGTCCCCCCTGCCCCCACCACGCTACGCCTCTGATTTAACGTCTTATACTCCGTCTCACTCTCCGACTTCTAAATACCAGGCATTTGTCCCGATCGTCACCACAATACACGATGACCACACAATCTCCCACACCTCACTAGACTACCTGTTTAAATAGCATGGAACCATTTAATGGTTCACACAACCAATAGTAGTCATTCAAATGGGACACCTTTAGTACCCCAGCTCCCATCTCGATTACTCTGGCCCGGAGAATTTTCTGTCACATTATTAGGCCTATCATCCCACAAAGGGCATGAGTTCACTGGCGGTGCTCACCTCTCTATTTCACCTACTTTGGTCCCGTTGGTGGGGGCATGGACAATTTTTTTACAATGACCAAATAGCTACACATTACGTTGCTTTTGGTTTCCCTATCCATCTTTCTCAACGCATCCGATAAACGCGATGCCTCTAATGCTCAAGCAACAGAAAGAAGGAAAAGATAGTATCCGATTTTATGTCATCCAGGTTCCCAAATGATTGCTTTGCTGACGTGCTTAAAACATAAATTACTGCTTCTCCTTGTCAATCCATCCACTCCTTAGCTTTTGTGACAACCCCCTTTTCCATATTACAACTTCTCCTGTGCTTTCGGGCACTGTTCTAGATCGTCGAAATCTTTCTCAAGATAAATCAAGAAATTAGATAGTTTGGATAATTAACAAAACACACGGTTGATCTAACTTGTAATTCGTTCATAAGCGTGACTAGTTATGGGCAGGGTTTCTTTCAGCTATATCTCCACTGCCCCCCCCCAACCAGGGAAAGCCAAGTGCCCCCCCACCTTCCCCGAGAAAAAATATGTCCAACAATGAAGTGCCCCCCCCCCGGGAAATTTCTGAAATAATCCCTGGTTATGGGCCTTTCCGTTCATTATTTGTATTACAGGATTACATGATTAAAATTTGACCAGCAGCTTAGGAAGGGGGTGAGGTGGAGCAGCATCTTATTTTCTTTATATTGAGGGGCGGCATTTTCCGAAACTTAATTGTTTTTTCTTCATGGAAGTGGGCAGGGAGTCGGTAAAATTCTTTTCCCACGTTGGGTGGCAGTAAGCCTAGTTAGGCCTCTGGATTTGACCATTGTTTAGGAACTACACCTGTTTTGTCTTTGACGCCTGCCCAAGGTCAAGATAAGGCAGGATGGTAGCCCATGGATATGCTTATAACAACCCCGTCCTGTAAAAATTCATGTTTTGGCGGAAACGATGACAGCAAATGTCCTCATGTAGCGGGGGTTGCTTTTCTCTCCATTCTGTTCTTAGTGAACGAAGAAAAAAAACAAAAACCACTCAACAATAGAAACTCAGTCTGAGACCGCCAAAATCATAAAAATCAAAGGCCTCAAAATAAATCAAAGCCAGACAGATGCGGATCATTGCAAACAGAGCTAGAGTGAAGGTCGCAATCACACATAATAAGAACCACACATTGAAAGATGTCAAAGAGTTTGGGTACCTTGGTCAGGATGGATGGTGATCGAGAAAAATCAATTGTAGGAAAAAACAAATAATGAACTTTTAATGATGTCACTGACATCCAACCCTCTACAGCAGTGGTTCTCAACCTTCCTAAAGCAGCGACCCTTTAATACAGTTCCTCGTGTTTTGGTAACCCCCAACCATAAAATTGTTTTCGTTGCTACTTCATAAATTTGTTTTCCTATGGTCTTAGGCGACCCCTGTTTGAGAGTCACGACACACAGGTTGAGAAGCGCTGATCTACAGGGATCGAACAATCTTGGGATCCAAAAAAAGTCCAGAATCTTTAATTTAATAAAAAAACAAAAACGAATGCATAGAGAATTCTTATCCGTGGATCAGTGTACTGGAACATAAAGACTACTAGCACATCAGAGTAGATGCTGGAATTTTCTTGACCAAATGCCTGGTAAGACGCTACAATTATTTCTGGTTAATGTACAGTTAATAGCTGATTTGACAGTCCGGATCAACAACCATTGCAGAAACTGTACAGGCACAAGTTGTATTTTAATCACCTTGATCTTTTCAGCTGAATGGGTCAAGTTCTAACAGACACTGTTAGGCTCAGAAGAGAACTTCTGGAGACACCTTTGTAGAACATATAGGATGCCACAAAGCCCATTTTCCATGTCAACAATCGGATGGACAGCCCTGATAAAAAAAATAAACAGATTTAATTTGTGTTTTTGAGACCCATTCCTTCTCACATATTTTCTAAGAGAAATAACTAGTTAGAGTTGTATTTTTAGAAAAATGCATGCACGATTTCTCAGACACTGCAAATTGCAACCAAAACAATAACATAATTCAGGTAAAGTTAACCAAATATTTTAAATAAGGTAAATGACAAATTTCAAACAGCAAAATACTAAATTAAGTGAGTCATTAAAGCATTATCTTTATTCACCCTTGAAAGTATCAAGTTATAACTTGCTTAAAAGTAAAAAAATTTAATACAAAGAAAAAAAATGATATGGATTTCAATTTCAGGTTTTTAAGTTCTAACAAAGCCAAGAAAAACAACAAGCATTTTGTTTAATTGTTCGTCACCTTGTTAACTTTTTTCACTTCTATTCTTTCAGTTCCTTGTCATTTTTTGGCCACCATAATTATTGCGATATTATTTGTAACCAAATAATTGAAAAAATATTCAATAACAAAATCCATTTTCTTTGTACAGAAAGCAGTTACTTACGTGTCACTAAGGATTTTTGCAATACATGAAAAACTGAACAAAGTGAACATTCTCTAGATTAAAATGCACACCTTAAGAATGAGGTGACAATGGTGAGAAACTGACATTTGAAATATACATTTTTATGTGTGCCAAATCATTTGCTTAAATACAGTTGACTTTAAATTTAAGTCACATACTTGAGATAGAGCAATACAATTTTACAAACAAATTCATTGTGTCTTCAAAGAAATACACAGGAAGAACCAATACTTAATTCAATGGCAAGGTTACAATACAAGAGTATGACAAAAATAATTGATCAATCTTATCATATGAAGTAAGTGTCCCTACAGAAAGCTATTAGAGAATATTTTGGTTGGGTTTCATTTCAATCTAAAGACCACAAAGTGTGTGATCAGATTGAACAGAATTGGCACAGGAGATCATTTACAGCAGGTATGACATTTACAGTAGATAATTATAATTGATACATACATATGTGATAGACTGTTTTTATTCATATAAAGCATTACAATTCTATAGAACGTTTCTTAATAATACAAGATATCTATGCTGAACACATGCATAGCTTATAGTGGCATAATACATGCTTAAAGGTACATAAATATTTGGTAGGTTCTGTATAATGTCAGACATTTATGGCACGACAATTAAATTCTTTTCAATCAATCCTCTTGACATAGTTCAATTATGCTTAGGTTTATTTTGTAATAAAATGCCCCCATAAAGAAAATATTGGCTAAAATGCTTTCAGGAAAGAATGACTATTAAGGTTGTACCAAACAGTAAATTTTCCTTTTCTGATGAATACATACAGTATTAGATCTATATAACAATTCAAATGCATATTTTTAGTAAGTTAATGCTCCCACAAAAGTTTTGACATGTCAAAGAATGCTTCTATTCAATTACCAATGATTTGAAAGTGCTACAGCTTTTAACATTAATACCGGTAATGAAATGTCTTGGAAACAATTTGAAGCTACGAACTACTAAAACTTTTTTTTAATGCAGCCAAACATGACAAATAGCAATTAAAGTTTTTGTAAAAGTTTTTTCCTGGTGATATAATCACAAGTTGTATTTTAAACATAATAAACTATTCAGCTGAGTGGGTCAAGTTCTAAAAGACACAGTTAGTCTCAGTAGAGAACTTGGGGTACAGCCCTATCTACGGCTGACATCATTACTTGACTCCTACCAAAAACTGTCGGGTTTTAACTTTCTATTTCTAGTCTGACTGTTTGCAGCAAATATGTGGAGATTTACTAAGAGTGAAAGACAAATGGTATTTTGTTACGTTAAAACCGCTAAACTGTATATTATTAATATTACCAAATAAATATGTGCGTTTTAAATATCCATCCTAGCTTTAAATAATACCTAAAAATTAATGTTTTTATAAATTAATTATTGTATAATGGAACATTTAGACCATTGGTAATTCCTCTGAAAAATCTTAAGTTTAGTTTACACTCAGATGATTAAATACACACCTTCATAATTCAAATGCCATAAACTTTTACTGTTGTTGTTAATTACTCCCAAGTATAAAAATAATAAGCATTGTAAATTTAACAAAAAATTCCTTTTAATAATAAATGATAGAAAAAGTCAACAAAAACAAGGTCCAATGAAATGAATATTCACATTAAATAATTTAAAGCTCTTATCTGAATTTAGTTGATCAGGTCTTTGAAATGGTATATTATATGTCACATTTATTTTAATGAGGCTTATGGGGGAACCAGCTTCACAATTTATTCTGTTCTGGAACAACCAAAGGAAGATATTTTCATTTCGTCATCAACACATGAACTGTACACAAGGATCTATTATATTATATTGTACAGACATCTGGGTCTTGCACTGAAGTAATATTCATTATACCGGTGCATCACAGAATTAATAATACTGAGACTATGCAAGCTCTGGTATGTGATGTTCACTAAAATATAACTTTTTCACAACACTTTTAATCCACAGGTTATATACAGAAACTTTGATTTAATGACCTTAAAAATAACACATGTATATATTAAATCAAGAAAAAAATAATTGGAGATCAACATGATTTGTACCAGTATTAAAACATTATTAGGCCATTAACATTGATTCGGTTCACAATATATTCAGACTCTGCCACAATTTCAATCTTTTAAAAAGGTGTTATTCTGTATCATCATGCTATTTCATTAACATAGGATACTTTTTTAAAAGTGGTTGTGCAGAGTGCGAAATGAAGTAATTCTACATTATTAGAAATGTTTTTTATAAAAGAATCCACAATTTTTTAGAATTATATTATATATACATGAATATTTGACAACTCTGTCCAAAAAAAAACAAACAAAAAAAAAACAACAAAAGCTCTTATTACTTATAAATTAATATTAAACTGACCACATTAAAACAAAGTGCTTTAAAGAGCCTCTTTAACAGAATAATTTGACAGCATAATGTGGCAGTATGCTACATTTTGTATAGATTGAGAAGCTTTACTTCTTAATCTATAGATAACATGATACAGTAATATGTTTGTGTTGCACTGGAGGAATACTGTATAAAAATATAAGATCATTAAGCATAATTCTTCTATCAGATCATTATATTATATTATATCATGCATGCTGTAAAAATCAACATAATGTACATCTAGATGGGGAAAAAACAAACAGGTTGAAATCAGTGGTTCTCAAGTGTTTCGCGAAATTTAAGGGGAAATTATTTGAAGAGTTGAAGTGCACATTTATAAATTATTTACACTTTGTGTTAGTCAATAAGATATTGACAAGCAGTGACAATGACATTTCAAATTATTCTGAAATGATTTTTTACCCATATACAACCATCACTTATGCGTTTTATTAACAATCAGCCTTAGATATTAAAGTGAAATAGATTTATTATCAAATATGTAATTTGTAATAGCCATCTATTCATAAATATTTGTATAACTGCAATCATAAAACATGCATTACAATACAATCTAAACAAGCCACAAAGCTCATGCACCCATACAAAGATATTTAAAAAAAAAAAAAAACCTGAACAGGATCTGAATCTGTGCTTTTTGTATCATTAACAATTTATAAGTCAAATTGTCTGTTACTAATTTATTTTGCTGAAGAAACATAAATCCAATGGCTCATGCTGGATAGTGACCACATTTAGCCTTTGAGTTGAAGATTTAACTTGTAGAGTGAGAACCAAGGATAACTGTATCAGCAATACCAGTTACCTCTTACAAATAGAGATATACTGTCATGCCAAAACTAACAAAATAAACCAAGAAGAAACACTTTAAAGTAAAATGCTATTGCCGGTAATACTTTCTATCAATGCGTTTCATAACCAAAGTATTTTAATATTGAAGGAGAAGAAATTTTTTGTTTAAATCAGCCACTAAAAGAAGAACAAGATTAAAGTCTCCTATGATGTACAGAAAATGATGTAGACACTAATGACAAATTTTCAATCCTGAATCCAATTATGTCAAACGAGATGCATTGGAAACATCACTTTAGCTACACAGTGAAATAAGTAGATGTCTGTGCAGCAGAAATTGACACCTTTAGATGTATAAATTTATATATTACATTTACAGGCACCAAAAAGGTTAACTATATTGAATATATCTAATGGGGCTCGCAATTTAAAAAAAACCCACTAATTTAAAAATTCACAACAGAAACATTAAATTGTCCTCAAAGTGATTAAAATCACAAATATAGATCTGTGTTATGAAATAATATTCTTTACAAAGATTTGCAACAAACAGCTGGTAGATAAGGAATGCTCAAAGTTAGTTATCAACAAAAAAGCAAAGTAGAAAACCAGTCTCAGAAGTCTTGCAGGAGCTTAGAAGCAAACATAATTCTCTGAACACTTTGCTGGGGTAGTCACAAAATCAATAGCGCAATCGCTGGGAGATTATAATCTGGTTCAGCTTTTCTTCTTTAGCTCTCCGTAAATGACACAACTGTGGAGTTTAATGAAGAGGAACAATTCATTTCCTGATAAATTATTTAATTCAACAGTGAATATAGGATTAAAGCCTTACTTGTAAGAGTCAGCTATGGCTTATTAGCTCACCACCCTTAAAGTTAAATTCATATAATTTTGTTATCAGTACGGTATCAAAGAATTCTGCAGACTTAAAACTTTTCATGAAAATAATAACAGTAGATAGTGGATGAATTAAACTTTCTTTAGGAATATAAATTTCCAGTAATGTTTACTTAAAATAAAGTATACATTATTTAGACTTTAACTTCCATTACACATTGACTTTCAAAGCTTGTTAAAATTTGTGTTCAGTGTATAATTCGTAATTAAAAATTTCACAACTTTTATTGAAAACATTTTTTAAAACTATAACTATCACAACTTTTATTGAAAACATTTTTTAAAACTATAACTATCACAACTTTTATTGAAAACATTTTTTAAAACTATAACTATCACAACTTTTATTGAAAACATTTTTTAAAACTATAACTATCACAACTTTTATTGAAAACATTTTTTAAAACTATAACTATCACAACTTTTATTGAAAACATTGTTTAAAACTATAACTATCACAACTTTTATTGAAAACATTTTTTAAAACTATAACTATCACAACTTTTATTGAAAACATTTTTTAAAAATATAACGATCTGATTTTTATGGAAATGAAGGATGTCAACAAATATTAACTGTGAATTTCTATAGCAAAATAGCTAAAAAGAATTAAGACTCACCGTTCTCTTTTCCATAAATGTTTTTAGAAATTCATCTAAATCAAGTTCCTCTGAAAGAGAAATAATGGTAAAGGACATGTGTCACAATAATAGCTAATATCACTTCCAATGTAATGATGAAGAAACTGGAGATATTCTTAGCACAACATAACCTGTAATTATCGAAGTGTTGCCATGGTGTTATTATTCTAAATCATTGTATTAAAAATAAAAATTTTTTTTTAAAAACATTGTTAGGTTTATGAAACCATTCGATGCATGTTAAGAAAAGTCTCCATCTTGTTCACTTTTTTAACAATAAAAGAACAGTCTATAAGTAACCAAATAACAGCACTGTTAAATAAAATTTAGACAAATTATTGAATGAACTTTGAAATAGCAAACCAAAACAATGAAAGTTTTAAATTTACTTTCTAAAAATTTCTCAGCAATGATCTCCGACTCTTCATCTGCTTCCATAACTGCTACCTTGAGATTGGTCTGTATATGAGATGGATGATACTGATCTGTGAGAGCCATGTGTCGCTCACAATTCTTTTCAAAATCCATCTTTGATTGCTCTAGCTCTTCATTCTTTAAAAGTGTTTGAGTTAAAAGAAGTTAAGGTTAAGTTAAGTTAATGTAGCTCATCAATGTTTGTTATTTTTTTTAAAAATTGAGTAAAAAAAAAATACATTAATAACTAATATGCTAAACAAAGAAATGCAGTGCCTCTTAAAGATCCATTACAAAAAATGTAACAGGTATTCAAGTTAGGTAAATATAAATGAATTCAAAATTTTTTTTTAACCCATGATAAAATAAACACTAAAATAAGATTAAATCAGACAATAAAAACTCACCTTTGCTATTACTAATTTTTTAAGTTGTTCAATTTCAGGTTTCTTTGATAAGTTAGATTCTAAGGAAGAAAAAAAATTGAAAGCACATAAGTCTATAGATATTTTTTAACTAATTAATAAAATTGAGTCTACTTCTTTAACATGTATTAACCCTCTGGAGACGTAAGGGCCGATCTATCGGCCCAAGGTTGACTAGCGAGAAAGACAAAAGTCCAAACCATCGGCCCAATAAATTGAGGCTCACGATTGGCTGGCTTGGCGCTTTACCAGCGAATCAAAATTAGTCTTACGTATTCCTGCACATCCCGGCATTGTAATGGGGACGTTCGTTGATGGTGAACTAATTTATTTGTGTGCAGGAATTTTTGTGTGTGTGCATAGTTATATTGTGAAATTCAAACATGTCTGACAGCGACTCTAATCAAATTGTGCTAAGTGATTCTGATTTCTCGCTGTCTAGCAGTGAATCTGACATTGACAATGATGAAAACAACCAGGAAAGTAATTAAGACATCAAAATGATTATGTTGTGAATCCTTGGTTTAGGATTAGGGGTTCTGAATTTTATAGAGATGACCCCTATGAATTTTTAGAAAAAATAGAACCTATAAATATGCCTCATGGGATAAGCACCCCAGTTCTCTGGTAATAGTAGTGTTCGTTGCTGCATCCATATACTGGCATCTGTGCGTTGGGGGAATGGTGTTGAGTACTTTATGCTAATTTTTACATAAAACATCATTAAAATGTTTGTGAGAGAGAATAATAATAACTAATAAGTATGCAGACAACTTTCTCAGTAACACCCAGCTCAAATAAACCATAATTGGGTGCACAATGGTGAAAAGGACTGCTCTGTCTGTAGCAACCGAAAAGTACCCCAGGGGCAGGAAAAGGAGTAGAACTCTGTGCCAGGGGGGTCTAAAGGGCCTCAATGGGCCTTATTTCCCAAAACACATGTGTTAGGATCTATTTATCCTTCATCTATCAAAAAATTCACACAATTTACACCGGTAAGTCATGTTTATTCTCAGTCTAAGCAAAAATTGTACGCATAAATTATGCAAATCGGGATAGCTCATTTGCATAAATGTTGAAATTTCTGTTTGATTTATAAATATTGTATTAGCTTATTCAATTTCCTAAAAGAATATATATAGTTTTATATATGGAAAATAAATATTTTATTTTTTATAATTTTTTTTTGCAATGTGAGTGCCGAGTTCGTTAAAAAGTGCTCCGTCTTTTTGGCACAGACAGCCCGAAAAGGCTCCGTGTCCAAGGGGTTAAACACTTCATAAATTATATATTCAGTGCCTGAGTTTTAAATTTATTTTGTTTAGTTATCTGAGAGAATATATCTGAGAGAAATATTCTAAAATATAAAAATGTTCCTGCTGGTTGTTGTGAACTAGTTTGTTGTATTTTACTTGATATTAGAATTCTAGTGATAAGACTGTTAATTTTTTGGTTATTGCAATTTTATGATGTCATCAACGAAAGGGGGGAGGAATGTTGTGAACTAGTTTGTTGTGAATGTTGGGTAGGGGGAGTCGTGAATCGTGAGAGTGTTTTGTGAGTTGTTTGTGTGGTATTATAAAAGGGATGTGTGTTAGCTAGAGGTCAGAGAAGAAAGGTAGAAGAGCAAGAGAATTGTTAGTCGTTGAAAGTTGTCAGTTAAGAGTTAGTCAGTAGCGATAGGAGCGAGTGGATAATTGGTAGTTGGACTGATGTGTATCCTGTTTTGTAAAGAATCTAATAAATATTATATATTGTTACACTGGACCTTGTGTTCTATTTGAGAGATTCATACACCTTAGACAACGCAAGAGGGCCGTAACATTTCAAGAAAAACAAAGGTGGTAACACTGGTATTGTTGGCAGAAAGTAGTGTGGAGTATGGTTTGTATGTGAAGATGTTGAGCATTGTGTGTGGTGTTTTAGAGTGTGCTGTGTTTCTTGTTTGATTCCTTGTTGAATGTTTCTTGTTTGTCAAGAGCGATCTTACATATTTGATGTACTTGTGACATGAATATCATATCTGTGATGCATAGTGACAAATCTTGCCTTGTTTGGGAAAAAGTGTGTGCAGACAATTTCAGACAGCTGCAGTTTGGTCTTTAAGCTATTGTTTCTTCAAATGAGTTATGTTATGATGATTGGGACAGATTATGTGAATAATAATATTAAAGATAACAGTGTAACTTTGAGGAGATAATTGTGTTCAGTCTTAATGTGCTTTTGACATCTGAATGTGTGGAAAGAGTCATTATTAAATAAGCATCCTCTAGACGAATGGGAGAGATAGCAAGGAGCTATAGTAAATTGCAATATATATTTTAAGATTTAAAACAAGATTCAACAAAAATAATGGCTCAATAATAGCTTTGAAATTCTGTCAATCAAGCATCAATCAATAAATTTTATAGTTGTTAATATGCTAGTTTGCACAATTATAGCTTTGAGAAAACCAAAAAAATAAATTAATGTCTTATAGCAATGGGTTCAAATTGTCACACTAGCTAAATTAACATAATATGTCAAATAAAGGTTTGAAAAATAATTTTTGTTATTATTTTAAAATAAGTTGATTTACATTTTTTGTGAAAGATTGGTTGGCCTAAAAATATGTATGGCAGCTCTGTATGTATTACATTGCTTATTAACTAAGTATAAGTAAAATATTAAATTTGTTATGCATTGATCAAAGTCTATCTCTCTTAACTTAAGTTACGTGGTGACCAAGCTACTTATACTGAACTAGTACCCGGTAACCGAAAGCCAAAACCACATGACTGAAGTTGCAAACTATGCCCTTTGGATACTTGTGGCACGACTGTACAAAACAATTGGACATGTAAGTTTTCAATATTGAGTTTTCATTTCCCCCTTTTAAATGTAAAAACAACTTTAATAGCTTTAAAAACTAACAAGAGTACATTATTGTTAAAGTGACTCCATACCTGCCTGTTGAACACACGTGGTAGCAAGGCTGTCTCTTTTTTGCATAAATTTGACCATATCTGGTGCCTTTTGTATCATTTCTGCAAGTTTTTCTTCATCTTCCATTAGCTCTTGCATATCATAGAGTCTTGTATAGAGATGAAATGGGTTTAAGATTTTAAGTTTGAATGGATGACTTTGTAGCAGCATTGGTAATATGTAAATTAGAGATTAATCACCTATAAATTCAAACTAGTTTAACTGATTAACTACCAGATTGAAAAAGCCGCTGTGGCAGAATTAAATCTAGGTCACATTTAATACGTTACAAACATTTGCACAACCAGCGGCTTGTGGCCATAACGGTAGAAACGTCGAGCCGCTCCCACTGGCTCATGGTAGTTAACAAGTTAAGCTAAAATTTAAAAAGCTGTATACACTGTCATCTATGGCTTATTTAGCTACAGGATCATTAAACAACAAAAAGCTTTCTGTCTGTTACAGTAGATAAGGAGTACAATGAAAAACAGAAAATAAACCATTCCTTATATGCTATTAACCTTTGTTGCACTCACTTCATATCTTTTAACCCTGGAAATTCTGTATGTAAATTAGGTACTTGGAATGACCCTAGTGCCGACTGTTCCAATCCCGGTTCACCCGCTGTACCAGGGGTTCTTCGAGGAGGTAGGGGTGGAGGAATTGCTGAAGGCTGACTACCAGGATATGGACACACCGGCTGGCCTGGATAGCTAGTTAAAGCACCTGAATGTGGGGTTACAGCAGACCCAATTGTAGGGTTGGTCGATCCAAGAATGCTTGAAAGTGACAAAAATACATTTAGTTTTGATAAATCTGCGTATGAAAAAATAATTAGACATGTATAGCAGAAATCTGCTTAAAACATATTTTTTTTAAACATTATTTTAAATAGGACAGCAATAATATAATTAAAAAATATTATAGGAGATCTGTTCCCATGCAATAAGGATAATATGTCTAACATACTAGTGCTGAGGAATGGTAAGTGGTGGAACTTTCTTGAATTCTTCTAACACCATCTGCACAGCCTGGCCCAAGTCTGAATGCATCGAAAACTGAAAACACAAATTAAACAGAGGTTTCTTTTGATACAGTAAAAAGATGTTAGCACAAAATTTATACATTCAGAGAGTGACTAGTTTTGTGGCACTCAGACAAGGTCATGCTACTCACGTAACCTGTCATTTAGCAAAATAATCAGGATATCCTTAACTTATATATTAGTTTTACTATTTTTACCAAAAATAATGTTTTGATGCCCCTCTCCCCACAAATAAAAAAAACAACATGTTGGCTTTATAATGCAGATCAACCTTTCTTGTCCAGAAGAGTTTAGTTTTGTATCAATTATTAATTTGATGTCATCATAGTTAAAATTTAAACTGCACATAACTATAGAAAATTTGCAAAAAATGAAGAAAAAAAAGTTATATTACATTATTTATACTAGGACATCCAACAATTTTCATTTGCATATCCACCCATGGATGTGAAACAGCTGGCTGTACTGTTAATGTAGGCTTATCACTTGGGAACTGTTGAGGCAGATTTCTGTAGATGTAAGTTAAGTATATTATATCATACAATAAATTCCTTTCATTTATATTTTAAAATATGTTTAGAATTTATAAAATAAATTAAATATTATCAAACTAACTTTTATTCCGTTTTGTAATTATTTTAATTTCACCTTTTGATGGTGACAGCTCCATGTAAATTAAAATCATTTTCAGATTTCTATCATTCAGCATCAAAAGAATATTTAAACAATGTGGTAAAAAATCAGACATGTCATTTTAATTTATACACACACAAACTTCACTCACATTGAAATAATAAATTTTGTTTGCCCTTGCTGAAAAGGTATTCTGTATTCACAATCCCGTATCATTTCAACAGCCCTGTTAAAAGTAAATTTTAAAAAATTGCTTATTAAAAGGCAAAACAAAATATAGCCAATTATAAATATTTACAATGTTTGAATTTTTCCTTTTAATAATATTGTATAAACCCAAAGTATCTTTTCTTTTACAGTAATTATCCTAAAATTATTCACTTTGATGACCCCGAACAGTACCAATGTCAGTGTACTCGTGCCCATGAACTATCTAGGGCAGCGATTCCCCAATTTTTTTCCTCCCATACCCCTTATTTAATGTTTTCATTTATAAGTAACCCCCTCCCACACCTATACCTTACCCCCTCTCATCCCTAAAAATGATACAGTTTTATAAAAAATTTAACCTACACCAACTAGCTTCAGCTGTTTTTTGGGGGGTTTTTTTATATGAATAAAAAAAATGTAAATGTGAGTTCGTTTTTATTTTTCGTCTGTCAAACTTGTTAATTAATGCTCCATATTAATATATAAAAAATAGTCTTCTCTGAAAAGTGATGATTCGAGGCAATGGTTCTAAAAATAATGAGGTCAAATTATTCACAGAAAACTAATTTCATTTATGCTGACCTTTTTGTTTTACATATTATTATTACATTTACATGCTGATTGTGAATTATTTAATGCCCATGCCATAAACAAAACTTAAGACCGAGTTAAAATCTGAGCTTAGTGACACTACTGTATCTATCAGATATTCAAGGAGACACTCTGATGACATGTGATCACCACTTGCCTCCCGCAGTCTCAGTTACAAATTGTTTTTAAATTCTGCAGAACGCAATTTCAATTAAAGTTATTTTGTAAAATTTTATTAGATATTTCGTTGGTTGTAATTGTAATGGCTGTTGTTGACAAAAGGGTGAAAACAGGAAGTCTCGATTTTATTGAACATGCACATCAACAGAATGATCAATGGAGCCCCCCCTCCCCCCGTCACTTCATTTTATGTGCGGGCCAAACTTTTTACATGACCGACTTACTGAGTCAGGGTACTCAGTGAGACCTGACCATGAAAAATGATGATAGTAATTGGTTTGATAGGTCAAAGCTAAATTATTAATTAAAAAATATCATTTAACTTGCAAAGAAATTGGTTAAAAATATTAATTTTATGGGTAAATTTATATTTTTAATTAGAAAAAAACATTCTGTGCATTGTGTTTTGGTTTTGTTGATAGCACAATTATTTTACCTCATTTATAAAAATGGATACTATTGATTCAATGTCATTGATTCTAGATGGATATCATAAATTAAAGATTTAGACTTTAACTTAGGTCTCAATAATTATTATTTTGCCTCTACCTGTTTGTGGTACGTTGTCCAGGGGGATATTTTTGTGAAAATTTAGCACACCTAGTTATAAAAACTTAATCCTAATATTTTGGCCATAAATAAAAAAAACATACCCCATACTATTAATAGTATCCTATAGGCTATAGTACTGTATTAGTAAACTACAGTAAAGTGATCTAAAATTTAAAATTGATCAATGATCAACTAATAAAAATATATAATAATAATAAGATTAAAATCAATTCTGGATCCAAGACTAAGACCAATGATTATAATTATGATATTATTGATATGTTAGACTGTAAAGGTACCTAATGAGAGAGAAAAAAAGTTAAAATTGTCAGAAAATAAAAAATAGTTGAGAGTTAAAACTTTAAGTTAATGACAATGATTCTGAAACTGAATCTGCAAATGAAAATTAAGCCTACTTTTTAATAATTAAGAACTAAACGCTGCATACCCTATTTTTTTCAAGCTTTCCACTTGTTTCAACCTTTGTGCTTGTAGATTCGTGGCCGATTGACCTTTATTTTTACCACCAAATAAGCGATTCATGATTTTTCTTTAAAATGTAGACTATCTAATCAATGACTCGGCGAAAGATATTATTTAATTCCACGAAAGTGCGTAACAATGGCAAAATAGTGAAACAGGTACATTGTGTATTACGTCATCTTTTTAGTTTTTAAAGTTTATGACCACTTTCGCTTCTTTGTTTAATTAATTATGAATTTAAAAACTAAGGACTGGTTACTTAATTACATTACATAGCTTTTTAAATTTTAACATAGTATCTTTATAACTAGTAAATCAAAAACGCTATGGTTCAATGTAATGCATTTTAAAATAATTATTGTACAATAATTATCCAATGAGAAAAGAAAAATGGTAATAAAGTGAAATGAAAAATTAAAAATAAGAGGTATATCTAAGTAACGATAATTTTGTTTACTATTGTTTAAAATAAAAACGAAATATATGTCTAGTCGATTTTTATTACAGGTAGAATACAGCGCGAAAGACGTAATAATCATCAGATTTAAAACATCGAACAAACATGACAGATAAAATACTGTTATAAGCTTCGTAATTAAATGTTTTCTGATTAGTTGACCGCAAGATAGTGTGATTTTCTAAATAGCATCATAATTTATAATGATGGACAGTCTTAAGACAAATCTAAAGTCTACAGCAAGAGGATGGAATATTTTTTTTTAAAGGAAAATAGTCTACAACAGACCTGCACAACTTGAAATTTAAGATGGGCCGTAATACTTTATGAAAAACTTGTGCGGGCCATAATACGTTATGAAAATTTTTTTCGGGCTGAAAGATAATAGGACAGGGGGAAAGCTATTAAGAAAATAATGATAATAAAGAATATTTGTCACTCTGCGGGCCACCAAGTGGGTGCTGGCGCGCCGCATGTGGCCCGCGGGCCGTATGCTGTGCAGGCCTGGTCTATAATATTTGAACTATAAAATCTGTAACATAATATAACATTAGAAAAAGATCCATTTAAATCGTGCAAGGCTAGAAAATCACGAATTGTTTTTTGTTTGGGGCCATCCATAAATGAAGTCCCGCAAATTTTGCCGATTTTTTACCAAACCTCTCCCATTGTCATAAAAACTTAGACCCCTCCTCAAACACAACGTCAGAAGTCTCTGCCACTCTCCTCTATAAAAATTCCCCGTGTTCACTAGTGTCCTTTACAAACCCTTAAGAAATTCACCTCCCGTGGATATCAAATTATTGAACCTGTGTCAGAAAAATTTCCCTAGAACAGTGGTTCTTAACCAAAGGAAAAAGTACCTCCCCAGCTCTGATGTGTGGAAGACCAGAAAATTTTACTTGCTCCAACGGCAAGTTGTTGCTACTTTTTTTTTAAAAAATCAGTTTGAATGTATTTTGATTAGCAGCAGTAAATATTTTTCTGGTGAGTTTGGTTTTTGCATTATTTATGTTGGTAATTTTTGTCCTTGCATATGAAAAGTTAATTAAAGAAATAAAAATACGATAATTAAATTAAAAATGTTCAGAAGCCCTGCCCTAGAGCCTTTACAAAGATTGACACCCACCCCCCCCCCAATCAACTTTTTTTGGGTTCCATCCCACCTCATGTGGTAGTCCTAATTCTATAACTCTCGTCTACACATTTAGACATACATTCTCACGACTGTCCTTGTCACTAAACATTTGCTGGTCCAACAATTTGAAACGCCCTTTCAGTCGATCTCAGAAACAACCAGACATTGGAGTCCTCTAAAGCCGATTTAAAGACACATCTATTTCGCAAACACCTTCTCAGATGATTGTCTACCACATTTTCCATTTAATGTATATTGGCTGTGTTGCTTAGGGTTGAAATGGGTAGAAAAACTTTGACTTGGTATGCTTGCAATTAGTTTTTGAAGTGTTGCGTTTGTTTTAAATGTGGTAAATTACATTTTTTTGTTTGTAATAATATATATATATATTTTTAAAAAACTTTGTACCGCGCTTCGAGCCTTTGGGGATGAAGCGTGTTTTTGAAATAAACTTTATTATTATTATTATTATTATTATTATTATTATCATAGTAAACTTGGCTTACATTAAATATAATTTTAACTGTTTATTTAAAAACACAAGATTATATCATTATGAAAAACTTACCACAAAGCTGATATTTATTTAATGTTAATCTGAATAAATTTATCAGCAACTCTGATCTCATTTATTGGTAATATTTGTCTCAACTTTGGGATGATAACATACGGGGGACTGTGTACAGACAGTGTGAAGTAAATAAATAGTGGGAAAAGATATGTTTCGGCTTGAAAAAAAGACAGAACAATTGAAAGGACATTTTTATATACTGAGCTGTTTTGTGATCTAGGGGCCCTTATTTTTTTAAATTTTTAAATAATTTATTATTTTTTGTTTTGAATGTCTGCCAAAAAAAGGAATTTAGCCAAACGTAGCTCTCTCTCAGTCTCGGTGTAGAAAAACGAAAATTCTTTCCCTTTATATTTTCTTTAAAATTGAATGTATTAATATGGTAAAATACATTGATTCATTTCATTTCATTGAATATTAAATCCATCCCCAAAAGCAGCATATGTTTTAAATACTTATACCTGATTAACACACTATAAATATTTATAAGTGTAAAAGTTTTGTATTATCTAGGGAAAAAAATGGGCTTAAAATTTGTTTTCACTTTAGACTTTAACATTCAGAACGTCAAACTATTTTTTAAAAGCTTGATTCAGCGTGGAAATTATTTAAATCTTAAAATTCAAAAGTATCTCTGAATGTTTAAAAAATCTAAAAATATGTATAACTTTTTAACAATTTGTAACAATGATATTTTAAAATTGTTATTCCAATAAGATTTATTAAATTTTTAATGCTTATACTTATAACTATCATTCGGTACATGGTTGCATCGCGCATTTTTTAATTTTCAACTTACGAGAGGTATGCATACTCCTGAGAAATTTCCTTAGCAGGAAAGCATTTGTCAAATTGGCGTAGGCAATTTCTGTTGTTTTTGTGTTCATAAATTTGTGTTTTAAATTGATAGAGTTGATAAATATAGCTCACATATTTAATCTAACACTTTTTTATGTAAGTTAATTTTATAAAAGGGCTGATATTAAGGAGGGATGCCACGGCGTCTTTTGTGTGTTTATTATAGTTTATAGTTGCAGTGCATAATTAAGAGGTTAGGTTGAGGGATCGATTTTTAGGGTTCAGGTTAGGCATAGGGATCGGTTAGGGTTAGGCATAGGGATCGATTTAGGGTTCAGGTTAGGCATAGGGATCGATTTAAAGGGTAAAAGTGCAGTTCAGGTGCGTATATTATTTCTTAGCGCATTTCGTATTTTAAAAATTTTTTATCATGTAAACTTACGTGTATTCTTTAATAATTTAATACAGGCAGTTATAGTTAACTAATTCTGGATTATAAGTGGCATCTTTTCTTTTTATTTTACTTCTAAAGAGTCTTTAACCATCCCCCAACCAAAGTGACACAGCCCCCATTTGTTTGTATTTTTCTTTTTACGCTATGCCAGATTTTTAGCCACCTATAAGTATAAGTTAGTATGCTAAACGAAATTTTCAAACTAAGCATGTTCACGAAAAAGAATGAAATACTAGATTCTTTATTACACACAAACCCCCCCCCCCCCCCCACCTTTTTTTTTTTTTTCCTCTCAGAGCGCTCGGAATTTAGGGGTTGTCCTTTGAAGCCGGGTCGGGGGGGGGGGGGATTAGAAGTTGATCACTGACTAAACAGTGGACACACACCTCATCATTGTCCTGGACCTGGTGTGAAGCTGATCACCCTGAAGGCTGCTAATACGCTGTCCGTGATTGGTCAGCTCTAATTTGAGCACCCCTCCTCTTTTTTCGTATGCAAATGCGCTTATTACTGGTGACTGATTTGCGCTGAGTAAAGTGAGGGCTAGTGATTATTTTTTTTATATTATAAGACGGACTCGTTTTGGCTTTGCGGTATTGCTGGTTGTAGGATCATTTTGTTTAAAATTGCAGGACGACCAAGAAACAATAACTAAAATTGTTGATGCAACAGGCATTTTTAATGGTGCAGCATTTGTGGGGCAACAAATAACGTTAATACAACTGGAATTTCTCCTAAGGCGCTCGTAACAATTGCAATTTGGCTTGTAAGCTGGGTTCGTATGTCAAGTATGTGAGCTCCCCATAATTACCGGATCTGCATATCACCCGAAACGGGATCTCACCGTAACCGGTATCCCACCGGGATCGGTAACCCACTGGATCGGGATCCCACCAGGATCAGAATCTCACTAGGATCAAAATTGTATCGGAATCTCACCGAAACGGGATCCCACCGGATTGGGATCTCATTTAGTTTGGGATACCACCAGAAACGGATCTCACCGGGATCGGTATCTTACCGGGATCAGGATCCCACCATGACCAGGATTCTATCAGAATCACATCGGGTTTGGGATCCCATCATGATCCTTCCGGGTGCCATCGGAAAACGGGAAAAACGAAAGGTTTACATAAGTTATTTTAATTGTTTTTAATAGGAGACAAATTAATTATTATTATTTTTACTATAGTGTTGTTGTTTTGTTGTTGACATTTCCTTTAATAGCAATGTGAACTAAAAGGACGTAGCAGATGTTTTTGTCTGAATGCAGCCCCGGGCAACTCCGGTTATAGTTGATAGTAAAGTTATAAAATAAATACATCATTTATTTTAACAAGATTCATCCAATTGGGCAACTTTTATAAAGTATCTTTAAAGACAGAAGAGTTATCCTTGATTTACCACAATGGCTCCGTAAAACACGAAAGATTCATAAAAATGTACTTTTTTTATCTCGTATGGGTGCCATCGGAAAACGGGAAAAACGAAAGGTTTACATAAGTTATTTTAATTGTTTTTAATAGGAGACAAATTAATTATTATTATTTTTACTATAGTGTTGTTGTTTTGTTGTTGACATTTCCTTTAATAGCAATGTGAACTAAAAGGACGTAGCAGATGTTTTTGTCTGAATGCAGCCCCGGGCAACTCCGGTTATAGTTGATAGTAAAGTTATAAAATAAATACATCATTTATTTTAACAAGATTCATCCAATTGGGCAACTTTTATAAAGTATCTTTAAAGACAGAAGAGTTATCCTTGATTTACCACAATGGCTCCGTAAAACACGAAAGATTCATAAAAATGTACTTTTTTTATCTCGTAAAATTTGTTAAATTGTTGTATTCCAATAAAAAGATGGTATATAACTTTTAAAATACTTTTTATAAAGAATTAACATAAGTTTACACGGGAAACTAAGAGATTCAAACAGAAATAATATACGCACCTGAACTGCACTTTTACCGATTTAAAGATACATTCGTGAAATTTGATAAAAATATGGCATTCGTCCTTAAAATTTACCTATAAAAGTCTTACGGAAGTCCAATTTACATTTGTTAGCCTTTTTAAAATTAAGTCCTACTTCAACTTAGTTAACTTAGTACTTAGTTTAGTACTCTAAGAATCCTAAGAATAAGATTAAGAAAGAAGTCTAGACGCCTAGGCTTAGGAGCAGATCTAACTTAGACTCGGTAACTTTAACTCTAAACCAGAATCCCTCTTCTCTAGTCTACTCTTAGTAAGATGCTCTTACTCTTTAAATTCATTAACATTATTATGTATTAAATTATCATAATAAATATAATATATTAATGAATTTGTGAATTTCAATTTGTGTTCCTTTGCTTGATACTATTACTGTACTGTACTTACTAGTACATAGTATTTAGTCATAATTTGTATTTAAATTAAAAATGTATATACATTAATAGTATAGGCTATATATTCTTACATTTATCAAAATACAATAATTATTTAAACGGTGTTAATATAAATAAACCATACCACCCAAAATTAAATACAAAGAGTCGACTCATTATCAAAATCCAATATATATTTACATAATAACAAAACTAGAAAGGGATATGTAGTTTACAGTATGTAGCAAGGCTGAATTATTTGTAAAAAGTCTATTAGTTTATTGGCATTACCATCTGGTCTGGATGTTCAAGGTATTACTATATGCACTGATAAATAAATTGTCTCAAAACTAAAAAGAAAAAGCTTTTTCATTGTTTTAGAATTTTCTTTGAAAAAATACATGTTGATATTTTTTATTTTAGATTTTAAGCCAAGTTTGATGAAAGTTCTCATTTAAAAGACAATGCCTGCTGTACTGGAAGATCATGGAATACGAGATGTGTGGGCCTCAAATATGGAGGAAGAGTTGCGCAACATTAGCCGAGTTGTCAAAACTCATAGATACATTGCTATGGTACGGAATAATCTGGAGCAATTCTTAAAATATCTTTAAAAATAAACACATTTTTCCCTTTCCCTTTTTTTCCAAAGAAGTTAGTATCAATTAGTAAACATATAGATTCCGTTTAGATTTTCTTTTAAGTTTAAATGAATGAAAATTAGCATAATATTAAATGAAAATATCATTATGTGACTGCGCTAACATTTAAAGACTTTTATTTTCAGGACACTGAATTTCCAGGTGTTGTTGCCAGACCCATTGGAGAATTTAGATCAACCCAAGAATACACATATCATCAAATGAAGTGTAATGTGAATTTGCTGAAAATTATACAAATAGGATTTACATTTTTTGATGAAGACGGAAACAGAGCCCAACCAATTTCTACATGGCAATTCAACTTTAAGTTTTGCTTAGGGTAAAAGATTTTGAATTAATTTAGATGTTTTAGATATTTCTGTATTTCATTAGGTATTCTAAATGAGCTGCCAAGATTTGCGCTGACAAGTATTTTGTTGTTCAATCGGTTGCACTAACTCATGGAGAAAATATATCATTATATAAATGTGTGTTTAAATATTTAATTATATTTATTTTGTAGCAATGCAATTTGTTTGGAAGGGGCTGTAAATCATTTAAGTGTCATTGTATTAACGATTCAAACAAAGTTTTTTCTAGGTTGAATTCTTCCAGAAGATGAACGGAGTGGTTTAATTTTAGTGTAGATAATTTTTAAACTGGAAATTATCATTATTTTGATTAGGTAATTCATTTTATAAATAAATTTATTTGATATCATGCAAGAATGGGATCAAATGTTAATTATTCTTGTTCTTTAAATTTTAAAGCAAGTTTTATAAATTAGGTGCATAATGTTTCCCCTCATTTTGTAAATGCCTTATTCCTAAATTTATCTTACAGAGCATTATATGCACACTAGCTACTATTTTAGGTAGATTCCTACTGAATTTTGGCTGCCATTTGATCATTTTCAACAAAGTTTCAGTTTCAGGTTGGTTGCCAGCATGGCAAGACTACAGTTTGTTTTGTTGTCACTATGTTAAATATTACTACAGCTTTATCCAGTGAGCTATGTATAAAAATACAAAGCATTAGTATGTTGATAGCCATGAAATATTGTAGTGATATTTTTAGCCTTAATAGGCCTTATAAGAAATCATGGTAAGAGATTTTTAGGTGACAGTTTGCTCTATTAGAGACAGTCAGGATAATTATTGTAGAATAAATGCATAAATGTAGGTACATTCTAGTAACTCCTGCTATGCTGTCATACACATCCTCATTGTGTTCATAAAATATGGACTGCCCCTTACATTGACAGGGTGCAGGAGGAAATATAAAAATATGTTGTTGTTTTTTGTGTGCGTTATAAATGGATGTCCGATTGTTTAATCAACTCTGGCATTCAAATTTGGCTACATTGACGGACATGCACATTGCAAGGATAATTTTAATGTTACTATCAGCATGGAATCGGTGCTCCTTTTTCAAGACCACATATTTTTGTTTAAATCATTCTTGACTGCTCCGCTCAGCATTGTTAGATTTTGACATTTCTATAAGATCTAGTAAGCGCCATTTAAAATCTAATTTTAGAAGTCACTAAACAGCTGTACAATTTAATACCCTTGTTTGTTCTATCACTTCTCTTCCCGTCTCCCAATACTGCTCGCGGTATTTTTAGACCACAATATGTTAACAGAAAATAAAATCAGGTTCCTAGGCTTAATGCATGGGTGGGCCACGGCCCCCATGTTAAATGTTGTGTCCCGCAAGATGCATCACAAATCACAATCACATCTTCATTCAAATAACGATTATTTTAACTTGTGGCATAAACGCACATTTTTTATTTATATACACCATTTTTTGGGATGGTGTGCGCCATTTCGGTGCACCCATCCCCCATTTTGGACTGATAGATTAAAATAAGTAATAAATTATAAAACAATTTTTTAAGTTTTATAGACTACCAAAATAAAAAGGATTTATTCAAACAAAGCTAGGTAAAGGTAGTTTAATTTTTCACAAGGACTATGGTTAAGTCAAGAATGAAGCAAAATTATATTCAGGTACAAAATATAAAGGTATTTAAAAGTGCATCTCTGCGTTTTGCATGTATATAAAAAAATCTGGGTGGGGGAAGGGGAGCTCAGTCTCCTCCCCAAACCCCAATTGTTTTGGAGGGCACCCTCAGTTTCTGCTCCCTCACCACATCTTCGTTAATCAAAGTGGAAAGTGACGGGCACATTGTTATTTGCAATAATGCACTGTATCTAAATATATAAACGTCAGTCATCTACTTTGAGAAGTTACCTTTATTAGACATTCCAATAGTTATTGTATACATTAAAGCCATAGGATTTACGAGATGTTTATCTAGTAAAATTCACAATAATCTTTTTTTTATATACGCGGAATGTATGCAGGAACGAGTTTTGAAATCTCTAAATCTTTTAATTTAGGCCAAAAGTCTCGTTAAAATTTTGGATTCGAATTTGGCCAAAAGTCATTTTTAACTTTTTGTCTTGTTTCGGTATCACCTTCAGTCTGTCTAAAATTATTGGCATATTGTCTGGGGAATGGGAGGCAGTTAAAGTCTTGTAAACTTGTATGTTTACATTTCATATTCCAGTGGATGCAGTGGCGTAGCTAGGGTTGGTGTCACCCGGTGCGGTCCGCACCCCCCGCACCTGCCTCGCTACGCCACTGAGTGGATGAAACTTAAAACCTCTCTAAGACTTTGTAATTTAGCAACAAATATCATCACAAAAGAATTGGAAGACTCAGAACACTGCCTTAAGGCCTAAACAGATTGTCAAGAAAAACTTGATTTCAGCCACTGGTGCAGGTAATAGTAGTAATATTGTTAGTTATTTTTGCATTTTGTTATTATAATGCTAGATGTGACAGGATCTTAAATGCAAAGTTGATAAATATTACAATTCAAATCATTTTTTAAATACAAATAATATCTTCTTTTTCTCAGGAATGGATATCTGAAATTTGGCCGGAAACCAGTGTAAGGAAATATACCCAGACCCATAAAGACATACAAATAGAGGCATTAGACTTCAAATAACTTATCTATTAGGCCTATCTACTTAGTCATATAATTTTGATAGAAATTTATAAAGTTAGAAATTCTCAATTTTGAAATAACCCTTTTTTGGGATATTTAAGCATTATTTGTATTTTTTAATCTGACTGTTTATTTCCTATTAAAAGATTATCATTTTCAAAAATATGGTGAAAAGGTTGTTTAGTTATTTTACTTGGTTAATTTTGTGTGATTTTATAAAGTTCTCTAAAAATATAAATTTTTGTGAACATGCTTGGTTAAGATAATTTTATAATTATATAAATATTTATAAATATAGACAAAAATTTAATATATCCTCTTTCTGATAATTTCACATTAATGAACATGCAATTTCATTTGAGATTATGTAAATGTTATATTTTTAACTCATTTAGTTAGCTTTTAAATGATTTTTTAAAGATGTGCTAAAATTAACTTTTTTGTCTTCCTTTTCATATTTTGTCAAATTGTGTGCTTCGTTTCATTTTTTGTATAAATAAACATCTTTGTCACATCCCTAAAAAAAAATTGAGTGTTATATTGTATAACTGGCTTTGTTTGCAATAGATTTAAAAGTTCCAGCTTATTTATTATAGAAAGTAGCAGGTGTCAAAAATACACTCTTGAATGTTCTAAGATTTGAAGCTGTTCCCGAGTTTTAAAATTTCATAACTTTCTTAAATTTAGAGATGCAGCAATAAAATTGATGGTCCTGTTCTGATGAAGCCAGGCTCTATTGAGGGGAATATTTGGATTTTTATTTAATTTCATTATGAAAATTTCATTTAGAGTACCTAATGTAATATTCATGAAAGGTGGAATTAATGTCACTCAAAAATATTTGATATCTTAATGATAATTTAAAACCTGTTTGCCAGTCAGATATTTTAGAAAACTTATTTGAGAGGTTTTTGTTTATTTAATAAAAAGGGATGGTAGCAGTATTTAACACCTACAGCCTGACTTACTTCAATTACTAATTACAAATTTATCAATGGAAGTTTGATGTATGTGAAATTTCTTTACTATTGTCAAATAAAATATAAGGGGGGGGGGGGGCTTTTAAAGTTGCTTTATTTTCAATATGCCAGACACACCCCCCCCCCCCCCCCCCCCATAAGACAGCGCTCAGCAAAGGGGAGAGTGTAAATGAAATCTTTATGTTACTATGTTATATGGACACCATTCGATGGTCAGTGGATAAATAAGATTAAAATCGATTGATGCCGATCATTGTCATGTGGATGTAAAGTGTTAATGAGGATGACTGTTTTCTAAAATTAAACTTGAATTGAAAATAATGATTTGGAATTTTTACTTTTTACTCATTTTAGTGATGACATGTATGCCCAAGAATCTATCGAACTTCTGAGAAAATCAGGGATACAGTTTGAGCGCCATGAGCGAGATGGTATGGATCCCTTTGACTTTGCAGCTGAATTAATTGGGGCTGGTGTTGTTCTTCAACCAAATGTGTTCCTTTCATTTCACAGGTAATAATAATTTATACATATTTTTAATATTTACCCCACAAAGACTTAGTTCTTTGTACTTCCATCGGTTACCAAAGTAGCATTGTAGTAAAATAAAATAATTTTAAATGCCTTTATGATTTTCACCACAAATTCATTAAAGGATAATCGCTAATTCTTGGTACTCCTCATTTCTTTACAAGAATAAAGTTTTCAGCAAAATTTATGTATAAATTTACATTAAATTATAAAGAACTGTGAAAAATACAGTTTGAAAACAATGTACAAAATTTATTTTGGTCTGATATAACAGTGCAACCTTATATTGGAATTTTGAAAATAAGAACTCTTTCTTAAAGATTTTAATAATTTATTTACTTCTCATATTAAAGCTTTAAAACACCAATAGTATTTGTAGGTAATTTTTCATTAGTGTCATTGTAGACATCATGGGTACTATATGTTTTCCCCCTACCAGTGCAGTGGTCTGTCCAATATGGCAGCTGTGCAGGAATGGGTCCTTGGTATGTGCTGGCAGGGACCTATGAAGTCTGCAGGGGTACATACCTGCCTAACCTGTACTTGCCCCACCAATATTGTGGTGAAATAAGTTAGGCAAAGATGATAGGAGCAGGGTTAGGGCTCATGATTACTGCTGCCTCAAAAGGAGTGTAGATAACAAAGGAGTTATCGATGACAAAAAAGCTACCCCCACCCCCAAGGACAGATCTCCTAGGCAGCTATGTCATCCCCTTCATAGGCTAATACTTGTGTTGTGGTTTTTATGTAGGGGAGTGCCCAGTACCACTTTAGAAATAACGACTACTAGTATCTAAGTGCTCGACAACTCTGAAGAAACCTTCTTAGAAGGTGTCAGTGAAGATCCCCCTATCTGCATTGACCAAAAACATAGGACCTCAATTTTGCCCCAGGTGTGGCGTGGGAGATAATAGTGGTCTGATATGTAAGGTCTGAATTAAAGGAAACTACTCCTTTGGCATTCCTGGGGTAGCCGTATGGTTTGTCACTAGGGCAAAATATCCTTGGAAGCTGCCTCACTTCAACTTCCTCTGTAAAAGGAACGGAAATTCTGCTGGATAGGGCTCTCAGGGGTCCATCAGAGCTTCGGCTCTGGTACTGACGTCATTCCTTATGAACAATTTTAAATATGATTTAAATAATTCATCATCATGTTAGTAATATAATGTTTAAGTTGGACTGATTTTTTTGCTGTTGGGATTTTTATCTCTCTTAATGTTAAGCAATATTGAAAAATTAAAAATCCCATTGAATACCTCTAGTTTAAGTTTTAAGATTTCCGCTCCTCAATAAAATTCAGAACCTTAAACTTAGACAGAATAAATTTATAAACTTACATTTTTGAGTTTTTCCTAGCATACATTCAATTTTCATTAAGTAAATATTTACATATTTTGGAGGCAGTATTTTAAAATTCAAAAATTCACTTTATACTACCCAGAGTTATGTCACCTTGACTAGCTTATTCTAAAACTTTATTCAGTGATCAAGGTGATTATTCTTACATTTACTAGGTTACCTTTAAAAATAAAATTACTGACACTTTTAAAATATGAAACCTAACCTAAAAAAAAATCTATTTTCATAATGAAAGGCTAAAACCTCAATGCCATATTTAATTTGAATTGAAAAAATGTTTATTATTAAAGGTTTATTATTGACACACCCATTATGCTTATGACCTGAGAAGACGCTCTTCTTTGCATAACACTCCTTAATATTTTTAGCATGCATGCACTTATTTATGAGTTTTAAATGATAATTTTTAATATCATAATTTGTGTTATTTTCAGTGGATATGACTTTGGATACTTCATTAAAATGTTACAAAACAGTGATTTAGAAGAAGATGATGAAGAATTCTTCTCTAAACTTCGCCTGCATTGCCCTGATATCTATGATGTTAAATATTTGATGAAATCCTGCAAAGATCTTAAAGGTGGTTTACAAGAGGTATCAGATTACCTGCAGGTAAAGAAATTTCATACCACTTAAACCATCTTACTTTTCATATGTTTTTGCTCTTATGCTCGAAATCTGAAGATCATACATTTTTTTTTATCATTATAGATTAATAGCTTTAGAAGTATTGAGACCATTTAAATTGCATTTTCTACATTACTAGTCATTATTTCCTTATTTTCAGATCAAGCGAGTGGGCCCACAACATCAGGCAGGCAGTGACAGCCTCCTAACAGGAATGGCTTTTTTCAAAATGAGAGAAGTGGGTGAATTTTTATATTATTTTAACCTTATTGCCACTATTGTGACCAAATGCAACATTACACACCACCACCACCACCCACTTTTAAGACCACCTCTTTTAACACCACTCACTTTTAACACCACCCACTTTTAATAATGGCTTTTTTCAAAATGAGAGAAGGGGGTGAATTTTTATATTATTTTAACCTTATTGCCACTATTGTGACCAAATGCAACATTACACACCCCCACCACCACCCCCCCCCCCACCCCCACTCGCTACTAATACAGCCAAATGCATCATCAAACCTAGCAATGTACGCTTGAGAAGCATTGATTCTGTGCCAATAGCTTTTGGATTTTTAAAAAGTAGGAATAGAGCCGATTTTGTTTTTAAAAGAATTGATGTTTCTATCATTTATGGTTTGAAAGCTGCATGGTGTTGAAGTTAGTCTTGATTTTGTGATTGTACTTTATGAGATTCTTGGCTCTTTGATTCTTGCCTCAACTTTTAATTATTCAGCAGATAATAATTCTTGTAATGAAGACAAATCAGACATTGACCAAAATGCATTGAATTTAACTCAGAATTGTAAAATAATACTGATGAAAGCAACATTGAGAACATTGATCAAGACTCTGTCACTCAGTCTTGGTCAGACAATTTAACCAGTTTAAAACTGACATATTTACTGAGATAGAAGATGGCATTCATAACCTTCTGATTGAAAGCAGTATAGTAGACTACGGTTCTTAAAAGTTAAAACTGGTGGAAACCAACAGAAAGCTGGCTGCCAAGGGCAGAAAAGACACCCAGTGGAAGGCTGTTTCTAATGAGGTTATTTACAAATTCTTGTATATAAATGTTATCTGTGGGCTTCATAAATAGGCTGCTACTAAATTGCACCAGTCTTCTGACAAGCTTTGGAGGGTCTCTGCAGTTGCAGATGCTGTGGGGGTGCACCTGTTATGAAAAAATAGGACAGCATTTTCACATCAATAAAAGTGAAAACATTCTGGCCAAGAACTATGATGATCCCATGTACAAAATAAGAACACTACTCGATCATATTCGGAATGTGTGCCAAACAGGTCATAAACCACATTGAAAGATGTCTGGATATGAAGCAATGTTTGGTTTTCGTGGTTGCTTATCTTATCATTCAAGCAGTACTGAAGCAACAAGCCAACTCCATTAAGCATCAAAATTTGGTGCTCCGCAGCAGCGAAAACTGGATCTGTTCTTAACTGACAAGTTTATAATGGAAAAAGTAACAATCCCTCGAATCATGGACTGGGATATAATGTAGTTGTGTCATTGATGGAACCATTACTTGGTAGGTATTAGGGGTGTGCCGGATCCGTTTTTTCCAACCGGATCCGGATCCGGATTTTCTTATGCGAAATCCGCCGGATCCGGATTCCGGTTTCTCCCGGATTCCGGATTTTGGTACTATTGGTAGATACTTCGGTAAGTCAAGGTGGACTACTACTTTTTGTGTATGGGAATTCGCAATCGGCGCCAAAAAATCCGAGTTTTTAATTTTCCGATGTGTGTGTCTATTTATTATTAAATTAGTACTTTCGATATATATTTGAGTTCCGTTCCATTTGGATAAGTGTCTTACGAGAGACGCCATGTTTCTACGCGTTCGCAGCAGGTTATGCAGCTCGCTCAACCTAATTTCGCCATGGGGTTGGCCACGCCCCCCTTTTTAATGGCGGAAGTTGACGATACTTAGGAAATATTAATTTATTATCACTATTTACATCAAAATAATTGATAACTTGTGTTTCAGAATGCATTTAAAGACATTTAAACTGGAATGTTTTAATTTGAGCTTTAACAACCCGGTAGAATCCATATTATAAATGATCAGAATTTACCGTGTGCAACACGTTGTCATTGGCAACCATTCACAGCCACTTGCATAACTGTATCGTAGTACTACCTCAGAGTTTCATTCATAAGAGTTTGCCGTGTGCAAAAACTATTAAACCATTGGTCAGGGAAAGCTTTAATTAATTATTCATGTGCCAAAGTTGAAAGTTTAAACTAAGTCTAAACAGTATTTTAGTGATAAGGCAGGGAATGCGTTGCCTTATATAAACTATATAGTCATTGCGCATGACGGGATTGGTGGAATGAGATCACAGAATGTGGAGATGCAGTCCATGTTAAAAAATGACAAACCAAGTCGTACTTTAAAAATTCATAACTTTAAAACTACAACAGCTAAAAATATGATTTTGGTGTTATAATTCTTTAAAAAATTACATCTTTTCAACTATGCCATTGGTTTATTTTTACAAAAAGTTTAAATTTTCTTATCAAAGTCCCTACACTATTGGCCACTATTAG
This sequence comes from Lymnaea stagnalis, assembly GCA_964033795.1. Taxonomy (NCBI): domain Eukaryota; kingdom Metazoa; phylum Mollusca; class Gastropoda; family Lymnaeidae; genus Lymnaea; species Lymnaea stagnalis. The sequence goes on along the minus strand of CAXITT010000234.1, from coordinate 556,200 downwards.
CGGTGCTGACTCTAGCCTCTGGTATGTACGGAATATTAAACATTAAACAAGCTCAACGCTCGAAACAATCGATTAATGTATCGTGATCGTGTGAAATTCGGGAAAGAGAATTACTTTTATTTCAGATTATGATCCGGTGAGTCACAAAATCTGGCAAATTCCGAAATCCGGTATATTCCGGATTCCGGAATCCGGTTGTTCCGGATACATGTAAATCCGGCGGAACCGGATTTCACCGGATAGTGCAAAATCCGGCGGAACCGGATTCCGGACCGGGGTCCGGCACACCCCTAGTAGGTATCACTTGAAGTGTCTATCGCTGATTTATTTTCCTCTCCAAAACTCTCAGAGGTCCTCCTAGCAAGAAAAACGTATAGCTGTGCAACCATTAGCCTAAGCAGAAAAGGCTGGCCCCTACAAAAGTCAAAACAGAAGAGGGGAAGTATACAAGGTTTAATGCTTGCCACACAATGGACTGAATAATTCCCAGTAAACATTAGAAATTCTGTCCCAGTAGTGACCGCAGTTCAGCACAGGTGAAAAGATGGAATTATGGATACAGAAATCCCAATGCAAGTTGTAACTTACAATTCTGGTATGTTTGGGGTGGACTTATCAGACCAGCAATGGCCTATTATCCTGTGGGCCAAGCAAGTACAAAGTGGTGGAGGCATATGTTCTGGTATCTCAAAGATCTGCCAGTGATCAATAGCGTTCTCCTTATGGAAAGTGCTAAACTATATGTTGCCTCAGTCTCTCCAGCCCAAAGCCATCTTATGTTTCGTAAAGCTATAATTTGTAATAGACCAACTTTTGACTGCAGCTACCAAATGCAGGCAGCCTGACACACCAAGTATCTCTGGCAGATGGCAGTCTGACACACCAAGTATCTCTGGAAGATATCATTCTGACACATCACTGACACACCAAGTATCTCTGGCAGATGGCAGCCTGACACATCACTGACACACCAAGTATCTCTGGCAGGTGGCAGTCTGACACACCAAGTATCTCTGGCAGATGGCAGTCTGACACACCAAGTATCTCTAGCAAATGGCAGCCTGACACACCACTGACACACCACATATCTCTGGCAGATGGCAGCCTGACACACCACTGACACACCAAGTTTCTCTGGCAGGTGGCAATCTGACACACCAAGTATCTCTGGCAGATGGCAGTCTGACACACCAAGTATCTCTAGCAAATGGCAGCCTGACACACCACATATCTATGGCAGCCTGACACACCACTGACACACCAAGTATCTCTGGCAGATGGCATCCCTCCACAACACTGACACACCAAGTATCTCTGGCAGGTGGCAGCCTGACACACCACTGACACACCAAGTATCTCTGGCAGGTGGCAGTCTGACACACCAAGTATCTCTGGCAGGTGGTAGTCTGACACACCAAGTATCTCTGGCAAATGGCAGCCTAACACACCACTGACACACCATGTATCTCTGGCAGATTGCATTCTGACACACCACTGACACACCAAGTATCTCTGGCAGATGGCAGCCTGACACACCACTGGCACACCAAATATCTCTGGCAGTCTGACACACCAAGTATCTCTGGCAGATGGCAGCTTGATACACCAAGTATCTCTGGCAATGGCAGCCTGACACACCAAGTATCTCTGGCAGATGGCAACCTGACACACCAAGTATCTATGCAGCCCATACAGCAGTCAGCAAATGTTGAGTCCGATGCCTGAAAGAAATTGTTGATATTATCAGTGTTCCATGGATGGTAACCGGGGTGCGACAACTGGCTGTCATTAAAGTCAAGTTCATCTACTGCTTTCTCAATTCCATGAAACTCTAAAATCACAGTAAATAACCTATGTGAGTCAACGCTCCTAAAATTCAGCAGAATTTTTTTTTTTTTTAAAGTTTGATTTCATGATTTACAGAGAATATATTTTATAATAAAGTATATAAAACTATACATTTCTGAAAAGGTCATCCAGTTTTCTATTTTTCATTAAAGCATGTTTTGTTAAAATTAGTTTGTTGTTGTTAGCAAAAATAATACTCTCCTAACATGTATTTTAGAGTGATTTCCCTTTGCTTAGTACTTCAGGGTGCATTTTGGCTTTGGTGTTAATAGCAAATGGGTAAACAGTTTTTTTTTTTTATAACCTGCTAGATCATGCATATCATCGTGTGATACTGTGTATGGTTTCATTAAAAATACCTCTCTGAAGTTAACAGATTAAAAGTATTCAAAATTATATTTTTTGTCATCAGTTGTTATATGATGCCAAAGGATAAAGCCATCTGAATTTCTAGAAAGCTGCTGTATCATCTGAGCTTTGTACTAGCACATTTTGATATCAAACGATTTTTATTCTAGTTCATTTTGATTTTAAATTCTCAGACATGAGAAGATAAATGTCTTTAACAATTTAAAAGATTTTTTATTACAAATTTCCAGCTGTACTTTGAAAACAACATTGAGAGAGAAAAGTATTCCGGACATCTTTATGGGCTGGGTCCCTTTGCTGCCAGTGCTGCCAATGTAACAAATGGATCAGGATATGGTGAATATGATGCAGCTGCTGACAATGGTTCTCAAGGCACTACATCATGATTAAAATATTTAAAATGTGCATTATTTTTAAAATAGAGTATTTTGTTCAGTATTTATGGCATCTCATAATTCCAACAAGAGAGCCAAGTGCATTTTAATATGGAAGTTAGAAGTTACATTACTGGCCTTTGTAACTATGTTTTTTTTTTGTTGGTTTTTTACAATGCATAGCATATAATATTCATATTTGAAGTTGTTTTTTTAGCTGAAAGTGGCATGTCATACATTATCAATTTTGATGATTAACGGTTTTTCTAATACCTTACAATAAGAAAGTCAAATGTGTGCAGAAAAAAACAGGGCCTACAGATAGTAGTAAATATGAAAAAATAATCAAAGATAATGTTTCCAAACAAAATATTTTTTTAACATAGTATTTGATAAACAAATTTGCATTCAATGTAGATTTTAAGGGGCCAATAATTTTGATTTAAAAGACAAAAATAATTAAAGTGAAAAATGGTCAGCATGTAGGTCCAGTTTCAATTGCATTACAAATTGCAACTTGAAAAATAATTTATCTTGTAACAATCTCTGGTGGGCACTGTAAATACCCACTAAGAGAGAACTAAAAATGCATTTTTTCTTTTACAAGCTTATCTCATGAATTGTAAATATGTTGTTTTTTAAACATCATCTTTCATGGGAGAAATTAAAAAATAAACCGTCTAGTGAATAAGAAGATTCATTATTTTTATACAGTGAATGGGAACTGAGAGAAGCTGAGGATTCAAAGCAAAGCTTAATCTATAATTAATACATTTTGCTGCATGTTTTGTAATTAGCTGACATGTAAGCCTAATTTGTTTTAGAACACATTTGAAGCTAAAACAGTTGGACATAGAAATTTGAATTTTTATTTCCTTCATTGGGAGGATGGGTACATGAGAATTTGTTTATAACTGTTCAATGTAGTTTAGTTACTGGTGGATTATATTTATGCTGTTAAATATAGAGTACTCTAAAGCTGAGGTCAAATGTCAACTGCAGATAAGCCTTTTAAAACAAAGTATGGTTTAACTGTTATTCTGTAGCAGTACAAACACATTGTCCCAGACAGTCAAAGCCTCTTATTATATTTCTTTAAAAAAATGTAAATACAAATTTTAATGAAATTATTAAAACTCCTTTTCAATAAAATACATGAATTTTTTAACGACTCCTGTGTATATTTGTCTTTTTTTTTTTGTAGGTTAAGATGTCAAGAATATTGTTATGTCTTAAAATTAAAAGCCTTAGTATTATTTGGATTCAAGTTGACTCAATCTGGCCCATTGAGTTTTCGAGTCTTAATCATAACTATTTGAGTCTTAATCATTAATCATAATTTTCCTCTAATGCAAGGACAGCTGTGTTTATATCTGGTTTGCTTTTACAGGCAAACATCTTGTTAAATTTCACTGGGGAAGTGAGTGGAAAGAGTCGTATATAAAACCCAGGTAGAATAAGACCCATTGCCCCTTGATGACCAAGCACATTTGTTGTCATGCAGTGTCCCAGTCCCATAGGGCACAACAAGTGTCCCTGTCCCATAGGGCACAACCTTTGGTACCAAACTAGATTAGAGATTTCAGAACTACTTATACTCAATAGCAGATCTTAATGATTTTATCTGTGGTACATGTTTCCAACTCTTTTCATTGACACGCATTTCCAGGACCTCTGGTCGGCATGTCTGTAGTGGGATGGTAATTACAGAAGCGCTTCTATAAGGTAAAAGAACTACCATTGCGCGATCCTGCATGGACAGGTATGGTATCTGCCGAACTACAGTGCAAACTGTAGCCTTTGCCAGCTGGAGTCATATCTGAAGTTGAAATAACAATAGAACCGGGTAGGGATCATGCCAACTATGTTGTCGAAGATGGATATGAAGCATGTGGTGGGTAGTCGCAGCCTCATGCTAATGATTCTAAACACACAGTACTTTTGGAGGCTGTTCCTAGGCCACCGTTTCACCCCAGCTACTTAGTGAACTATTTAGAAGATAGAAACCCAGTGTAGAAGGAAAATAAAAAAGTTTATTGCTGTTGTTGCAGTTCAGATACAACAAACCCAAAAAGAAAAAGAAAATTTTAGAAGAAACAACACATACAGAAATAATACAATACATAAAAGAGACATATAACATGGTAGATGCATACAGAACACTACACAGGGGAGGGAAATAAACAACATTTACATGCAATACGTTCAACACCAAAGCAATAATTGATAGGTTCTGTATACCAACAGCAGATACAATAAATGAAGCAAAACACATTCCAGAAACACTAGAGTTTACAGATCACAAAGGAGTGAAAATTACAATAAATTCAACAAGATCAAACATTAAAAAATCCCCACATTGGAAATTTAACAATTCACTTTTAGAAAACAATCAGTACACAGATTTCATTAATAAAGTTATACAACAATATAACACACTACCAACAATAAAACATAGGACAACACTGGGAACTTTTAAAATTCACCATCAAACATATCACACAAAATTTTGCAACAAGCTTACACAGACAACTCAGAGAAAGAGAAAAAGATTTAGAAATGCTCATACCAACAGAGAAAGCAAAAAATCCTTTCAGCCCCAATATGCAAGAATTAGAAGAAGAACTAGAACAATTAAACAAAATAAATACAATGGGGCACATGTTAGGAGTAGAACTTGCACTAACAACCAAGAGGCACCTACAAAGATCTTTTTAACAATAGAACAAAAAATACAAAAAAAGTAGACAGATACGACTGATCGTTGACACCTAAAGGGAAACACACTGACACTCCAAAGATCGTAAACACATTTGAAAAATACTACACACAACTTTTTGGAACAGAGCGAACTGAATCAGTTATACAAGATAAGTACACAAAATGTACACAAAGACTAAATAAAATTCAAACACAAGAAATAGACAAAACTATTACATTAGCAGTAGCAGACTTTAAAACATCACTGTCCAGCATGAACAAAAACAAAACAGGCCAGATGGCCTAACAACAGAATTCTACCTTTTCTTTTTCACAACACTGGGACCAATTTTACATAACACACTAGAAGAAGCTTAAAGCTACAGCAACAATGAGTTACCACACTCAATGAATACTTCATACGTTACGCTTTTACCAAAAAAGGTACAGACCGAACACAACTTAAAAATTATAGACCCGTATCTTTACTTAATACAGACTATAAAATTCTCACAAAAACTCTAGCAAATAAATTAAAACCACATTTAAATACCCTAATACATAGAAACCAACAATGCAGCATCAAAGGCAGGGACATACATAACCACAATCATTTCATTAGATACCTTATTCAATATTCAAATGACAAAAACATCCAAACTTGCATATTATCACTAGATCAAGAAAAAGCCTTTGATTTTGATAGCGTAGACGACACATACCTACATATTTACAACACAACAAACTAGGGGAGTATTTTTGTAATTGGGTTAAAATTTTATACAAGTCACCCATTAGTAATCTTATAATTAACAACACACTTTCTAAAGACATTAAAATTGATAGATCAGTTAGACAAGGGTGTCCCCATATCCCTTACCTTTATATCCTATCCTTTGAACCCGTGTTAGAGAGAATTAGAAGGGAGGAGTGTATTAAAGGAGTAGTGATCACTGAGGGATAAGGAAACGAAAGTCATTGCATATGCAGATGACACAAGTTTTTTTTCCTATTGATGATAAGTCTATTTCAAAAATAATACCAATATTTTAAGAATTTGTGAGAGGTAGCGGGTCTAAAATAAACAACTAACTCTGAAATTATGGGGATTGGTAGGTGGAAAGATAGACTAGATTTCCCTTTAGAAATATTAAGGAAAGATAGTCTTAGGACTTATGAGATTTATTTTTCAAACAAACAGACTCAAACTAACACAGAAACATGGCAAAACATTTAACAATCATTAAAAAACATAATTGACACAAATACACAGCACACACACTTTTTGGCAGGAGCACAATCATAAAAACATATGTAATTCCCAAAACAATATAGGCTACTCAGGGAACATATGGGGACCTCCACCAACTATTTTAAAACAAATAAACTTACACATCAGGAACTACATATTTCAAGGAACAATACAAAACATTAAAAATACAACATTAATCATTAATCCAATCTAAATTACCAAGGGGAATTAATTTACTAGACTTACAAACAAAACTAGAGGCACTTAGAATCAAATTTATAGGACAAGGCATTAGAAAGAAGGATGAAAATATATTTACACATTACTATATAGGGATAGGGTTAGGACAGTTAATAAAAATTGACAACAGCACACCACATTACATGGGAAGAAAACAATCGGATTTTCATATGGCATGCATCCAAGCATTAAAAGGCAACAAAACACTTATCTCAAAACAACCAAAGAAATGTACACACATTTAATGAAGAGACAAGCAACACCACTCTACAATAGGATAAAATGGACACATGTTTATGGAACAATTAACACTAAGAATACATTTAAAAATACACACATTAAAGAAATAGAAAATAAAGACAAAGAAATAACATATAGACTCATATACAACATGACACCAGTCTCATCAAGACCATACTAAGACAGGGTTAGGCACATATAATGTCCACTCTGCAGGGCAGGGGCTGATGAGCTAGAACAACATTTATATCTGACATGCAACACAATATTACAGACTAGACTTAAACAAATCGTACAACCAGGTATAGTTCCCCAGTAGATGCAGACAGCGCCATAACACTAAACACAATACCAGAATCCAAAAACAAGAAACAACACACAGTAAGTCTGATATTACTTTCACAATACAGAAAACATGTATGGCACCACAGACTTAGGCTTTTTTTCACAAACATAATTACACAAACATTACATTAGAAACACTTTTTAGATTTAAAATTCAAAACAGAATTTAAGAAAATATAATGACAGAATAATACATTCAAATAATTTGTTTATCATTCCAATTTATTTATGCATCATGTTAAATAATTCATAATAGAAACAAATGTTTAATTTAGTACACATTATTTAATTAGAATTTCAGTAATTATTTTGTCAATAGGTTATTTCAGCACATGATGTAAAACTTTGTTCAGTTAACCCTTTGGTAATTTTGCCTGTAAATTGTTTACTCTGTATATAATTGAATAATTTTGATTGAATAATTTTTTGGATCATTTATTTCCTATAATTTTATAAAACTATAAGAGATTTTGAATGATTAAGTTTTTTTGTTTTGTTTTGTTATTTGTATCAATAAATTGAACTCATCGAAGTTTAAATTTATGGAATGTTTATTTTAGATTTTTATGCAGGAACTGGTCCCCCCCCCCACACACACACTATTTGAGCATGGGGCGAGTGCTCCCTTCTCACGGCCCAGGTATGTTGTGTTGCTAGGGAGCCCCAGTGCATTGCTGTGCACAGGGCCTCCCATGTTGTTAAGTCGGTTCTGTCTAGAAGTGGTACTCTTCTACACCACCATTACTGCACAGATCACATATAAGTCGTTAGGGCTTTGGTCAGAGATTTTAATTATTACTCGGGATTAGTCCCCAGAGTTAGGCATTTTATCCCAGGAAACTGGCCAGAAGGCAAAACATAGACCAACTTGGTTTAAGTCTGACGGAGGGGCTCTCTCATATGTCCGCGCACGGCTTTAAAAAGGGGAGCACACTAAATAAGGGGGTCATTCGAGATTGGTCAGCATCCCTGCAGTGTGCCTTTGTTCAGTGCGGCCCATTGGAACGCTCTGTAAGTAGCGGCAAATACGCCATTTTATTTCTTTGTGGTTAGTAGGAACTTGTTGAGTGTTAGCATTAGAAGATTTCTGTTCAGACTTATAGCCAGGATATAGTGTAGAATAACCTACAGCGTGTAGACTTATGCTCAGGCTATTTTAAAGGTTAACATACAACCGGTAAATAAATTCTTTAATAGGATTAATAAATTAGATACCAGTGACCAGGGTGTGTGAGCGTAACAAACAACTGCATATCGTTCTGGGTACACATACTGCAATGCGCTTATAAAATAAGCTATTGATACAACAGTATACAACCAGCGAGTGTCCGTCAAATATGTGTAATAGGCTAACTTTCCTGCCGTGTGCTAAATTCTCACATAGGAAATGGTGCATGTGTGAGGATCATATTCCATATAATGATTCATTCTGCAATCTGCTGTTGTCTTAACAAGACACAGCGATGGGCAGATACAAGTATCAAGCCAACGGTGGTCATACTTTATACCATTGTATGTACTGTCCTGCTATGGGTGCTTCTTACATAGACACCATACCTGGATGGCATACTATAATAACTTCAAGATCTTTAAATTTTATGTTAGCCCTCACATCGCACTCTGGTTTATGTTAGCCCTTACACCGCACTCTGGTTCTGTGTGTAGCATTAACACTGTGCATGTGTTTCAAATTAAACACTACACGTGGTTTCTTAAACATTCGTAATACAAAATAAGTATCTTTGCCATGTGTATAAAACAATACTACGTACGTATCATTTATCATGCTTTCTAATTAAGTATATGTTGTCGCCACGTGTAATTACGTGGTTATGTAACATGTTTATTGTTAGCTATGTTAGTCAGGACATTGTTGACCTGTACTATTTGTTTATTTTCAGATATTGTCCTTTTTCTTCATAGGCTTCTTCTCTATAGTTCATAGTGTACTTTTTCTTGTTTTCATCATAGTAGAGCATTAATAAAGCTATAGTCCTCAAGACCTGATTGTTTCATTTTGATTTTATTTAAAAACTGTAAGCCACGTCACCACTCGGCTACACAAAGAAGCGTATTTCTCCGCCGCCTCCTGTGTGACGTCTGGTTGCAATGACAATGTATGAAAGTGAGTCAAAGTTTTTTTGTCCTCAACTGTTGTTCTCAATTGAAATGCAGATATATGATCATGCATCTTATTAATTAGTTGACCTTTACCTTGTAGACGAGTATTAAAGTCATTTAGGTGGCTAGTTATAGCGTCCGCAGAAATGCAAACTGGGATAGGCCTACTTAATGACTTGCTAGCAAAGAATGATTGTATTTCTTGCTGGAAATCAAACACTCTTTTCAACATTTTTACACGGGTCAATCATCTTACTTCTGCATAAAATTAAAATGTAATGACATTAGAATCTGAGTCCAAATACTCTAGAAATTCTTGGAACTGGCGGTGATTCAACTCTTTTGACATAATGAAGATCGCTATTTTGTCGACCACTTTCATGACATGGTCCATAACATAAATTCTGCTGATGAATAATGCAGTGAAAATGTAGCATTTAAGCATTGCCAACTTTGGAGGCCTAATTTTCAATTAATTTGACTAAACCTTCGTGTTTCCCAACCATACTGGAGCACCATCCGTTGTTATGCCTGATAAATCGTAACAAAAAGCGATTCAATGTCTGTGTAACTGCCTCTAACAAATCTTGTGACTTAGTAGTATCCTTAAGTGTATACAGTGCCGCTAATTATTCTTTTTTTTATTTTAAAAATGGACATCAACACCCCTGATGGACATTGCCAGTTGGGCAGTATCTGCCATATATGTGCTTTCATCTAATGCTAGAGCATCTGTACTAATAAAAGGCAAAGCTCTCACTGACTCACTTATCACTAATTCTCCAACTTCCCCTGTAGATAGATGCCTGAAATTTGGCAGGCTTATTCCTTACAGCTTACTTATAAAAGTCAAGCAGGTTTCATAAAATATAAACTCGGATGTTCGACTTGTCCCATTATCTTCAATATATTTTCCAATGTCGTCCACACGCCTAGTAATTGTCTGACGAGACAGACTTATCTTTGAGAAATCCTTCTTTTCTGAACATAGAATTTCAACGACTCCCTCCAAACATTCCTTAACCATTTCACCATCTGAACATGGCTTCGATTTTTGTTTTTGTTTTTTTTTGTTGCTAGTATCGTGACTACTGCTTGCAAGATATTTCAAATTTCTCTTAGCTATAATCTAAAAATATTTGACACGAACGACTCATGATGTAATGTTAATTTTGTTGATATGTACAATAAAGTAACATTTATGTTCATTTGACCTAGCTCCGCGGGCCGCAACATGACTCCCGGCGGGCCGCGTTTGGCCACCCCTGATATAAAGTCTTGGTCCGGCAACTTTTAGATTACGCATGTTCAGTCTGGGACCCATTCACCCAGAAGAGCATCGACAGGTTGGACGCGGTCCAACGACGGGAAGCACGCTTTGGCCTGAACCGCTACAAGAACACCTCTAGTGTTGGCAGCATGCTGGAAACATTGGACTGGTCATCATTGGAGGAAAGAAGACGATCATACAGGTTCTCCATGGTGTACAAGATAAATAATGGGCTGGTCCAGTGCTTCAGCATTAAACATCGGTGAACGCTCCTTCTGCTTCCATGGGCCCACGTTCTGGAACCAGCTCCCCTTCCATATACGTCATAGTGAAACCTCGTCCAGTTTCAAAAAGTCCCTTAAAACTCATCTGTTTAGGTCCGCATATGACCTGTGATGCACCCTCGTTGCCCTACCTAATGTTCTGTTTCGGTTTAATCCTGAAGTGTCAAAGTGTCCTCTTTTTATAGCCATTTTCATTGTTTCTATAGAATAGTAGTTACTATCCTAGTGTCTCATTTGTATTTACTTAGTTTACATGTTTTAATAATTGTAAAGCGCTTAGAGCTTTATGATAAGCGCTATATAAAAAT
>CAXITT010000234.1:519402-544422 GCA_964033795.1 Lymnaea stagnalis | reverse complement strand
GGGGGGTAAGAGTAGGGTAGGTGGTGTTGAAGTTGAAGAAGGGAGTAGGGAAAAGGTTTATATGGAAGGTGGACAGATGAGTGGGTATGGGGTACTTGAGGATGGGAGTGGTTGGGAGGACAGGTCATTCTCCTAACACCTTTCGCAATGCCCTGTCCCAGGGTGACGTGGCACTTATTTGGGGAACCACTGGGCTCAGCGAAAGGCAGCCTTTAAAAACCTGTGACACATATCTTTTTACTCTGAGGTCAAAACTTTCTATAAATTATAAATAAATACATTTATTTTGTTGGTTCTTTTTAAGGGGAGGGGGTGGGCGAAAACTCATCTATTCGCAACGGAGAGGGGAGTGCAAAGACTACACTTATAACACGGGATGGGGCTAAATTTGACATGCTTGTGTACTCACTTTGTGGATGGCCTCAAAGGCCATAAAATTTTGCAAAAATGTTTCGTAATTATCGCCAAAACGCTCCTTTGTGTTTTGACAAGTACAAAGATAGCTTATAAAAGTTATATTTAGCTTAGTGACTTGCAGTAGTTTCTGTGACGTAGGTAATTTTCGACGTCACATAGCTTTGGTCTACCACCTAATTTTTTTCGCTCGGCTGCACCAAACAGCCGCACTTTGATAAATTTTAGTGGGAGAAAAACCCACGACAAAATTTTAAACCTTCTAACGACAGTGTTTCCCAAACTATTTCCACACGCCCCACCAGGTCATCTAAAAAGGTTTAATGCCCCTCCCCGCAGCCCCTTCCCCATTAGCGGAAAAAAAAGAGGTCCCCGTGCTGCCGTAATGCATGTTGAATTTCAATATTCCTGCCTTTTTAAAATCCTTTATAATAACTTCCCTTTTGTTTCTTGGTGGCTGGATGGCAAAATCTTCGGACTGTTAATTGACCCACTTCCCGTCAACCTATCACCATGTCTGATTTGTCTTCATTTTAAGAATTATTATTTGCTGAATGATTAGAAGTTGGGGCAACAGTCAAAGAGTCATGAAACTGAAACGCCATGCCAGAGCAAAACAATGCTCGTAAATCACAATCACACATTCATTAAATATAGACCAACTTTAACACAATGCTACTTTCAAACCATAAATGATAGAAGAAACATCTTTTTTGTTTTTTTAAATTAACTTCGCCTTTATTCATGGGTGGCTGGTTGGTAAAAGCTTCGGACAGCTAATTGATCCACTTTCCGCCAACCTATTGAGCTGAAACTTGGCAACCATACTCATTGCAGATGACAACACATTCAATCAAATTTTCAGCCCCAACCCCGAAAAATAAATTGTTCCTGTTTTGAAGGGGAATATAACATTACATTCCCGATAACTACTCTAAATGAGATTGGTGTAAAAATCTCTAGTGAGTTTGATGCGTAATATATATTATATTATTATATATCATATTATATTATTATTATTATATATATATTTAAATTGGTGAAATGAGTCTGTGTAAAAGTGGATGGGTCATCAGAATATTAATATAGATCAGGGCGTGAAAAAAAAATGTGCGGTTGCGAGCCTTGTGGGGGAAAGCAATAATTGGGATTCTTATAAAGTGCATTTTACTTGTAGGCGTATATAGGCCTTTATGTTTTGTAAAATTTTTACCTCACCCTAATTGCTCGATATTACAATTTATAAAGGATTTATACGAAAAACTTTGTTTCATTTTTAACAAAAATATGCCTCTATAGTCCCAACGGTAGGATAAAAGTAATTAATAATAGGTGAAATGTGTAATTTGTATTGCAATATCTGACAAACATTAAAGATTATTAACGTGAAAAAAATCATAATGACCCATCTATATTTTTTAAAAAATCCGCTCAGGTTAGGTAACCCCCACCTCTCCCAACCCCCCCCCCCCCCCCCCTTTACAATTCTTCCAAGAAAAGTCACGGGCATTCTTGAAATTATTCATTTTAAAAATTAAGGGATTTTCCCATAGCCCTATTCCCGTCTAGATCTTTTTTCCCCCGCACTGCTGCCAAATCAAATTGGAAAATCGACTTTCCTTCTACCGGTATCGCAAAATTACGAAATTATTTATAATTATTGCAAAAAATCAATATCATACTCATGAAATATAAAATTTAAATTAATCAGTGTTAAATGTTTACAATTCAACACATCTGATATTATCCATCTGATATTGGCTTTGAAAATGTAGACCTAGTAGGGTTTTTTTTTTTAAACTTCATGAATAAAGAAGAAAAAAAAAAGGGGGAGGAGGATTTGGATGACTAACCGAAACTTTTAGCGCATAACGAAAATGACATCATCTTTTAATTATCATACTCATGAAATATAAAATTTAAATTAATCAGTGTTAAATGTTTACAATTCAACACATCTGATATTATCCATCTGATATTGGCTTTGAAAATGTAGACCTAGTAGGGTTTTTTTTTTAAACTTCATGAATAAAGAAGAAAAAAAAAAGGGGGTGGAGGATTTGGATGACTAACCGAAACTTTTAGCGCATAACGGAAATGACATCATCTTTTAAGTGTCGCGTAATTTGCTTACCTTCATTACACAAAGAATAAACTATTCATGTCAACACTTGTTGGCGTTAAGTCTAAATATATATATATGTACGCTTATTAGTGGAAAACCAGTATAAAGCATTTGTTAATAAGTTATGATAGTTTGTTTTTTAAAACAACATCATTCTGATACTTTTGACCATCAGATTGGCCACGGCCTCAACAACTTGCTCAACAGAAGAACAGACAACTTTAGCAGGGCTAATCGAGGGCGAGTCTAGAGTTGGAGTAACGACTAACGCTACTAGCACTACTACAGAACGTCAACGAAGTTCGACGTCTCAGTTAAACAAACTACTAGTTTATTAGTTTATTAAGCTAAAGCAATCTAGTGTCAGTCCTGGTGATATAATTAATTCAATCGTCAAGGAATTATAAGCAGATCACTACACAAACATGGAATTGGAACTCTTTCAACAGTGCAAAAAATTTGCTAGAATTTTAAGATGTAAAGCATTCGTAATTTTTTGTTTAGTTTTAATGCAAGCTGTTTTGGCTAGTGGAACTATCATGAAAAGATCATCTGACAAAGGTATGGCCCATGGGCATAAAATTAATAAAAACCATTAAAAAAATACGAAGTGTCTACACATCCGGCGCGCCGGACAAATAGTGTGGGAGATATATGTCCGGCGAGCATGTCAAGTGACCGCCGGACGACTAGTAGGCGTTATTATTCCGAAAAAAACTACTAAGAACTAAGAAGATCTTGTGTGGTCATGTGGTAGTGTGGCCGCTTGACGAAATTATATTTGTAGATCGATTCCCCGGATGGGAACCCTTTTTTCCCCCCATTTTAATTGAAAATATTTTATATTATATTCATATTACCATGTTCATCAGCAACAGTAGTTTTATGAGAAGTTTTAAAATATTTTTAGCAATTTAAACAATTTAAAATGTTTAATTTACAATTTAAAATATTTTACTTTTATTGGTTGCCTACTCCATACTGAATACTGGCCCCTAATTATATTATGGGTTGCTGGTACACAAACTCAAATAACAAACTAAACAAAAATGTTTACAAGCCACTTTCACTTCAGTTTTTTTCTATCATTTGCATGCAAAATGTACATTACTTGGTAGAGTATAGATTTTAAAATTAACAATAGTTTTGAATCATTTGCGGCCACGTGACAAGGCTGATGGACAAAATATCTCTCGCCACTTTGTTACGGCGGTCATGTGACTTGGTCGCCGGACAAATAGTGCGGTAGATATACATCCGGTGCGCCGGACGTATAGACGCTGCCAAAAAAATATTAAAATGAAAAATGAATACATTTGATTTCTTACATTTGATTTCTTAATAAAAACAATGATATTGATTGTTGATTGTTAGTTAGAAAGCCAATCATGCACTCATGAATCATGAATTGAAAATTTTGTTTGAGTTTGCTGCTTTTATTGGCTTTAGTTTTGTGCAGTTGGTTGAGTTAGGACTCTGCACCTTACATTTTACATGTCTATTCTGCGAAATTAAAACATAACTTATACACTAGACTAAATCCCTCAAAACGGTTTTAAAAAAACCTGTAGGCCCTATTTACACAAAAATGAAAAGTCAAAATAATAATATTATTATCATTAATACTATCATATTTATTATTTTTATTATTGTTTTGAATATCAACTCTTTCCATGCCAATCCACAGTATTATTGTCTATTTGACTGGTCCCGTTTGTGCCAATCCACAGTATACTGTTGAAATGATTTATGTAGTTTATTTTGTTTCCTGCGGCTACCAATCCGACTTTTTTTGTTCTTAAACGAAGGATAACTCTTACTACTTCCTTTCTGTTAGAAGTAGGGCATGTTTACACATGTTTTTTCAAATATTAGTTCAATTTGTATTGAACCTTTTGTAAACAAAGCAATGGCCATGCCCACTCCAAGCATGTCAGCGGTTGCA
Source organism: Lymnaea stagnalis (assembly GCA_964033795.1). NCBI lineage: Eukaryota > Metazoa > Mollusca > Gastropoda > Lymnaeidae > Lymnaea > Lymnaea stagnalis. The sequence continues at coordinate 539,938 of CAXITT010000234.1, read as the reverse complement.
ATACCATGTAGGTAGTCAACAAAAGAACTTTTATGGCTAATTATTGATGCTGAAACAACAGACAATAACCATGAATCGTTTGAATCTGATTCCAAATGATGATTTTCATCATTCTGATGGGCTGGTAAATGCCAAATGGAAATAGTAAAAGAATGGCGATAGTAATAGTAATAGTGGTGACTGTTGGTACTTCCATAAAATTTTCAAAACACTTTTTAAATAAAAATACCACGGATGTATAGAGCCTTGGTAATGGATTAACAAAACACCCAGATCAACTTTCTAGCTCAAGTGGCTCAAAAGTTATGAATTTTGTTCAAAACCACTTTGTTACTATGGCAACGGTGAGGATTCAGATAAGAATACTCCTAACGTTACAAAAATGGGATTAACTCTGTAACAAAATAGAATATTTTCAAAATGTAAAATGCATTATGATCAAAAATGGATATACTTTTTGAGGATTGAAATTGAAGCAGAATAGGATATCAGCTACACAGACCGTATGGTAGTCTGGTAAGTTCAGATTTGGGGCGCAATTTTAAAAATATAAAAAATTTGATCTCACAATATTACCAAAAAAATTTAAACTATTGTTGTAACCGGTATATTGTTTTATCTTTTACATATTATTATTGTCTGTCTAATTTCCTTTAATTTGATATGAAATACAGCTATCTTCCTAAAAAAAAATGTATTCAACATTAATTAATAGAAAGGAGCACCCTAAAAAATTTCCATTGGCCGAATACTGGTCTGGCACGAACGTGGAAAACCCCCTGGCATGGAAAGAGTTAATGCAAACTTTGCCCTTTTTACATGGACGGCAGAATTTCAACAGGCTGTAGACTCTAGAGTTTTTTCGTACAGGGGGGCCGCAAAATATTTGGCTATCCCCAGGCAGCACCAATCCCAGCCACCGCTACACAATTTTTATAATGTATGGATTTGCATGCATAGTGTTTATTTATCTGTCTAATTATTGTGTGATTGTTTCACCATTAAAAAATTCTTTAAATGAGGTAAAATTTACCATCATGGCCTCAACATCGTTTTTTGTGCATCTTTGTTTTTTAAATGTGTTTTTAAGACGTAAGAACCTCAAGCAAGTACTTTAATGTTTCTTTTGCAAAACGCATGAAATGCCCAGAAGCATCTTCGATTTCAGGGTATTCTGTCAACCATTCACTAAGAAACTTCCCTAGTGCATGTCTCTTTCCAATTCCAACTTTCCATTTTTTAAATTAAATATGCCTTTCCATTAGAAGTTTCCAGCGCATTAAAATAATACAAATTTAAAAAATATATAGTATATAATTTTCACTGATGTTGGTTTTCATTAATTTATACAAAAAAGAAGATTGCAATCACCTGAGTTTACTTTTAGAAAGTGATAATATGACACATTAAAATACATTATGCATGTCACTAAAGACTAATAATATATAACTATATTTTTAAAAAATTAATAGTAATCATAATTATAAGAATACAACATTGGTAGTTCTTAGACAAATGGATTTGCCATTAAATTTTCTCAAACCCCATGTTGGCTATGCTATCTTTTCATGAACAGCTAAATAATGTGCAGTTAAACACAGCACCCCATATTCTATGCTTAGACTTTACCTTAAAGATAGCCTACCCACACCAAATGTCACTGTCAATGGGGCAATAGGATTTCATCATTTTGACCATAAATATAAGATGTAAATGTAAACAAATATTCCGTTTAAAATATTTAATGAATTGTGCAATTTTTCGTTCAAAACCATGTATGGCCATACAAATCAGTAAAGGTTAAAAAAAAACTTGTACCAAGTACAGGTAAACCCAGGGGTGGACGACATAGCCACATGCAGCCTGCTGAATTGTTTAAAGGTGGCCTACACAAGACCTTCTGGGAACTGGATTAATGTTTTCATAAAATCTATCAATTGTGAATTATCTGTAAAAGCTTTTAAAAATTAAATTCCATAGACCATCTTCAAAGACGTATATTAAAACCAGAAATCTATTTTACTAGTAAATTATCTTGCATCCCACTAAGTTCCATGCACAAAAAGATTACCTACCCCTGGGTAAACCGTATCACTTGGCATGTATTGCTCTAAAGGTTTTATAAAAATATTTTTAAAATTTATATTCTTTCCTTTTCAGTTACAGGAGAACCATCGGTGGAGAGTTCAAATATAACTATAACTGCCAACACAACTGAAAAAGGAGGAGAAGGTAGCAGTAAAGCCAATACAGGTTTGTGGTTGTTTCTTTAACATAATATAATTCATAATATATTGATGAAGTTACTGATCTACAATAACTTTTTTTAAAGGATTAATAAATAGTAAAAAAAATTGTCTTACAATTGTTGAAGTTAAAGAAATAGTAGTATAAAATATGTAGCATTCTTTCTTTGAGAAAAATAGGCATATGTGCTGAAAAAATGTATGAAAAAATAAAGAATTTTGGAGAAAATCATATTTTGCCATTTGCTATAGTTTAACAATTCTTAGAACAAAGCATTGGTCTATATTGAGTACTTCCACATTTAGACTGAGAGATTATTAACATTTTTGTTGTATGTTTATTTTCAATAAATAGAGAAAATGGTGGGAATAGGCATCAACCCTTTCATGACCCACCCAAATATCTTCGCGCCTAGAAAAACTGTCCATGTGGTTTTCTTTGCCAAAAATATTAATCCTCCATGTGAATATATTTATTTATTGGGGTGATATATTTAAAACTTTAGCTTGTCCCCTGGCAAATCCATAGTTGTCTTTTAAGAGTCAGGCCTATCCCTGAGATTGGACCAGGGACAAAATCCCAGTTTTAAAACAACCTTTTTATAAGGTGTGTTGTTTTAATCATTTGATGGATTAAATCATCTCTAATAGTTGCATCTGTAAGCATATGCCATGCCAAAAGCTGAATCAGCTATAAGGAAATGTCTCTCAGTGCACCCGCGCCATGCATAGCACTGCACTTCCAGACAATGTACCTCTAGAGAACCATTTCTCAAACACCCTGAAATATCTATCTATACTAAAAAAAATTTAAAGTGTTAGATTCTATCATTTAACTATTTTTATTTCTATATCACTATTTCCAAGAGTGGGACAGAATATTTTAATGAATTTGTTTTAACTTTAAGATGTACGTACCCGGTAGGCAATAAAACTTAATCAGTCTTTCAAATTGCAGGTGCTGTTGTAGCAGCTTCAGTTATTGCTGTTGTTGTGTGCATTGTTGTCGTATTTGGTGTGTACATTTTCAAGAGAAGAAGACAGTAAGTGATAGCTTCAAGTTTTTGTAGAGCTGTTATATTCTTACATATTTTGACATGCTTGGATGCCTAAATAACCTGCTGGATTAAATGCGGTTTGATAGAGCTATAGTTTAAAGGATGTTAGTTAAATGATAATTGGATTGTTGGTTATAGGTTTTGTTACTAAAAGCTGTTTGTTAATTTTTACAAAATTGTAGTCAAATTTTTAAAATACTTTTTTCAAATAAAGCTTTTAAAAATTGTAATATGTCATTCTAAAAATAGAAGATTGCCGCGTAGAATGTTATACAAGGTTGCCTTTTAGAAAAAAATCATGGTCAAAATCCATGTCCAGCTTAGTGGACTTCAGTCTGACACATTTGTTCAACGAGCAATTCATTTTAAATGGCAAGCATAGTTACAAAGTTTGGACACAAGTGTAGGGATAATGTTCTTTGTGAACACCTGGTAAAGTAGATACCACTCTGTCCACTTAATCATTACTTTTGTTTGTTCACGTTTGCTTCACAAGGTGAAGCGCTAGTACTAAACTGTGGTATCAAAATTGAACAGTAGCTGTCAGTTCTAAAAATAGATATACTTTAAATTCTTGCATACGCTGTTATGAAATATGTCAACCAGAGCTTACTGTTTAACAGTTGGGAATGCATTGTAAATACTGATAACCTGCTTAGAAATTAATATTTAAAATCAGATATTCAAAAAAATCTATACTAACATATCCCTAGTTTGCTTAGTAACTGACAATGAATTATTGATCCATATCAATTTGTAACACGGTTTAAAGTTTATTTACAAAGGTATTTTATAATTATTTTTGCTGAGACGTTAATTGTTTTATCAAATTTTGTGGGACTTGTTGAGTATCATAGATTTGGGTTGTAGAAATCAAAAGACCATTTAGAGTTAAAAATATGGGATATTTTCTTCCATGTACCGATACCATGAACTACAAAAAATATAATAACAGGATGCCTGCTACAAATTAACTATAAATCTTACTTTAATGACTGGAATAGTTCAATAGAGCTGTAGTTTTATATTGGCTAACAATGTTTATTTTCTTCTTAAAATGACAGATATAGAAAATTTGGGAGTGATAGTCCAAATTTAAAAAAATATTGTGTATAGTTTCAGTCAATACTTATTCATTTATTTTTTTTTTGTAAGAAAAAAAAAGTGAATGAACTCTCATTTGTTTAACTTAAAATAAATACATGAGTTAACTTAATTTAAATTCCGCAGCAAATAGTTGCTGGAATGCAGTTATACCACATTTTGTGACAAACAAAAAAAAAAAAAGCACACTGGTTTAAGAAAAAAAAAGTGAATGAACTATCATTTGTTTAACTTAAAATAAATACATGAGTTAACTTAATTTAAATTCCGCAGCAAATAGTTGCTGGAATGCAGTTATACCACATTTTGTGAAAAACAAAAAAAAAAAAAGCACACTGGTTCAATGGTTAATATTTATTTGAGTTGAAAAGGTTAGTTTTTTACAATGAACTTTTATGTACATAGTTAGAAATTTCATTTTGATATTCAATAAAAAAAATATTAGACCACATTAATTTCTTTACTACATAATATCTTATATATTTTTATAGATCCTTAATGATGGATAAGGAGAAAAAGATGCAAATTCAGATGTCCTCTGCCCGCAATGCGGGGGTATATCAAGATTTAACTGTCAGTGTCCCAGCTGAAGATAAACCGCCAGCCAGTCCTGAGCATGAAAGGTTAAAGGCAGCAGAGGATGCATAAATGAATGATAACTAGCAAGGGCACACACAAGCCAATCTATGTGGGACTGAAAACTGTTAAATTATTTTTTTAAGTTCAAATAGACTAGGGAAAGAAAGGGAATCTAGGATGGAATGATTTGTCATAGAATATTGAACGTCTTCATGAAAGCTGAGTTCTACTACTTTGCCGTAGTATTTAAATAAATGTTTGTGGTGGATTCTTTATGAGGCCTTAAGAGTCAGTCAAAGCTGATTTGGTCATTATTTGCTACTTTATAAAAAAGGATATATATTTTTTTCTATTGGATTAATAATCTGTTGAAGGTTTTATTATTTTTTTCTGTAATTTACACAAGATAACATCATTAATGTGATAGATTATTTTTTTTATAGGTACTGTTCGTACTGTAAAACATAACACATCTATCTAAATTTCAACTCATTAAGCATGATTTAAATCAAAGTGAAATAATACTTTGTAAGTATTTCTGGGACAAAGAATGTAATTTCAAGTGGTTTTGTTGAAATATTTGTTTTTAAAATTTCATGTAAGAACTAGCAAAAATCTTGCGTTATTTTCTACTGTTCTGTGAGTTGATGACTAACAGTGAAATCTTGTCATTGTGATAATTGGGGTTCATAACATCTGATGGCGTTAATAGCGGAGTTTTAAATGCCAGGTTTTAATATAGTTTATTTTTTTACAGAATATATAGATGTATTCATGACTAATGTACAAAAATTGGGCCCAAGGTGCCTATTCACCTACACATACTAAGCGGCCCCATGAGCAGCCTTGATTCCTTGCAAATAGCTTTGGGATTTTTCAAAAGTAGAAAGACAGCTGATTTCATTTTTATTGAATGGATGTTTAGTGAGCTATGTAATATTATCTTCAAATCCTCATCCCCCAATATGAAGTTAAATATTTTAAAACTTTGTGGGTCATGACATAACCATGTTTGATCTTAATGCCCATTATTGCTATATTCCACTGTACATAGTAATATTTCATTTTTTGACATCGCCAAAATCGTTCACTTCTGTTGACAAAATAACTGCAATTAAAACAGGAATTTCTTTTTTTTTGGTTACGATCCTTACCACCCGTTTTATATCTGTGGAATTTTTTTTTTTTAATGGATTTCATAAATCAAATTTAAAGTTGATTGTTATATTCATCATGTCATTATTAAGTTAAATTCCATCACTTCACTCTGTGTATGTGCAATAAATTAGATAGTAGAAGTCAACAGATCATTCCATATGATGTTCACATGAAAGAAACTCCGCCTTTTATAAATAATGTCATATGAGAGATGCCTCAAAAGCTTGCTCTGCTTACAATACCAGACCTGTTTACTCTTACGATTTTGGCGTACAATATACGATTTTGAGGTGTAAAAATTATATATACTGTATGTTTATTTTTTACTATAACTATAAATATAAGGTATTGAAAGATTTTGTGATGATATTGTACGATTTTAAGAGTTTGAGGGTAAACAGGTTTGCAATACTCATTTTGTTCACGCTTAATAGGCAAAAGATGCTTTATTTAGTTTATGTGCAATTTAAAATATTAAAGAAATTATGTGTCAGCATACATTTCTGTAGCACAAAGAGAAGTCTTTGTAAAGTTTAAAAAAAATGAATGTCTTTTTTAGGAGCAATTGTTATTTTATATTATATGCTTTTTTAAAAACGCCAAGGGAGTAAAGCAATGTGTCATATATTGTCCTCCTTATTGTATTTTTATCTTTGAACTGGTCCTGTAACCCTGATTTTTTTATTGTATTCTATCTACATTTTTTTGACTCATATTTATATTTATATATATAACTGATTATGCCATCTTGCGATCACTTGAAATATTTTAATTGTATTTATCATGTTTCATTTATTTTTTAATGAATTTAGGGTCAGTAATGAGAAACATTTTGATAATTGTCTCAAGTGCACTCGGTAGTTCAGTTGTAGAGAACTGTTCTTATTAATCTTGTTCTTAAAATATTTTTCATAATATCAATGCCTTGAAAACATACATTGCACAGGGAAAAGATTTCAACTACTAGTACCTCAATTTATCTGTAAATGCAAAATGCAAGCAATGGAGTGTGTTGGGTATTAAATTTCACTAGACGAGAAATCCTTTACTTTACTATTTAACTATAGGGCAGCTAGAAATAGAATGATTCTTAGAGTGGAGTACACGATTTGAAGAACTTATTAAGAATGTCTGTTTTATTTGACAATTTTATTATTTATTATTGAGTTTTGTTCAGTAACTAAACTTGTTTGATGGAATCTGCCCTAAGTAATGCACTTTTTTTTTATATTTTTATTTTTTTTCACATATGCTACAGGTTTATGTTTGTGTCATCATGAACAGTCTCAACAATTGACAAGCAGTCTCTACCCCCCTCATAATGCAGTTAATCTTTTAAAAATTATTTTTGAAAACAAAATAGGGGTGGTTTAATTTATTAGATTTTTTGTGTATTGATAGTAATGATAGTTAGCATTTAGTTGTACTAGTCAAAACTGAATAAAAATGGATTCATCATATGGAAAATTATATGGAATAGTAATAGTATTAATAATCAATTCTTTTTATACAAATTTTTAAGAACTCTGTCATAAAAATATTTATTAAGCTAGTTCCTGCTGTCTCATAAGGATAAGTATTTTAGGTGGAGTCTGGGAAATATCCTTATTGAGTCACACCAAAGACAATGCAACCACATATTAGTGAAATATATATTTGTGCATGTTTAAAAGGCATAAATAAGTATTAACTCAAAGAGTCAGGGGGCCAATCTATGTCATACCTTATAAGTCTTACGTTTTTGTATTCATTTTGTAACTGATAACAGTTAAAATTTACAACATTCAGTATTTAAGTTCACTTATTTTTAATAAATTTTTCTACGAGATGAATTATAAAATAAACCATGTCTTTTCCATCTTGCTGGTGTAATTTAAGTATAAATTACATTGATTTTACCTTTCAGAAATATACTATTGTGGAAGTTGTAAAATTACAAATGCATATTCTTCAATATGTCAATGCCACTGGGTAATATAAATTTTTAAAATATATATAAATTTAATTCAAGGGAAATTTTAACAATTGTATAAACTAAATGAATAAGCTAAACATCACACCAGGCATATGGGAATTTAATGAGAGAAATTAAAATGATATGTAGATATGTCAAGTAGTACAATTATAATCCCTGTTCAATGGTTGCACAAATTTATCTATCCTCATTAATTTAAAAAAAAAAAAATTTCATACTTACATTTTATAAATTTGCTACCATATAGTTATAACATCTTAAGTTGGCACTTGAAATATATTTTATGGTTACAATATTGCTTTTGTGAACAATGTTTTAATAATGTAAATTTTTTCACTTACATACGTTCATACATTATTACATATAATTTTAATTTAGCCATCTTTTAATCACTTTATATGTTTAGATCATTGTAGAGGTGTTTTTCCTCCTCATTTTCATTTTACCTGTTGCTTAAGTACTCTCTTGTTAAAAACTAAACCCTGATGTTGACATATTGTAATTTCCAGAAACATATCAGTCTATTGATGTCATGACAACTCCTTCAATGTGAACCTGAATGATTGTTTCCCCTTAATGTGGTGACAATGTTAAAGTTACATATTTTGCCCTTCGGTGGATATTTTAAATATATAATTGTTTTTGGTATAAATTTTCTATTTGAGAAAATCATTTGTATTTATTTCTAAACTTTTGTGTAATACTTTTACTACAGGTACTTTATCAGTCAGTACTTTCAAGTAATGTTTTACAGCTATACTCGACATTGTAATTGTTATGATTATATAATGATGATAACAATAATACACAGTTCATGAAATTTTTTGTGATCACTTTTTATCAGAATCAGCCGCTTCATATAATCAAATATCAAAAAACTGTTTTAAATAATAAATTTCTATAAAATTAATTTTAAGAATCACACATTCTGATATTAGAATCGATAACCCGGTCGGTACACAAAAGGAATGGACATCATAAATTACCCAAACAAAATAAGATTTTTTTTTAATGACAATTTCAGGATTGGATCAACATTGATGATGATGTTTTAAGTTATTACAACATGAACTGACTAAAAGATACTCTAGTAAATTCTAATGGAAGAGCACTAGGTACTGAATATAAACCCAAACCAATCCCAGTAACCAGGAACATAGGAAGTTATAACAGTTAAGAAGGGCATGAGTAATAGCGGTTGTGGTGATTATAGAAATTAGTATAATTATAAAATCTTAGAGAAAACTTCAATGGTGTTTTGTAATAAATTTTCAGTCTAATTATTTTTTTAACTTTCATGGAAAATGTATTCACTCTTTGCATGGATATGAATGGTCTTTTTTCAGATTTTTTGGGATACCGGTATTAGAATCACCTCTTTAAATTTAAAGAAATGATAATCACTTGACAAACATGATCATAATAAACGGCGTTTACCGTATATACCGGTTTATTTTTAAATTTTAAAATTACTAAGAAGACTTAAGTAGGGGAAATAATTGTTACCCAAAATTTTATTGTATAAATCCAGTTGTGATCCAATATTTTCTGGACTTCATCATACTTCATGAAAAAAATCATGATTAAAATCAATACAGACTTACTGTAACCAAGATCAACTTAAATATTTCTTGTAAACATTTATTCAGGGTTCAGATTTAAGATTTTTTGTTTTTAAATGCCTGTACACTGTATGTCATTTGGTGTTGTTGACAAAAAAATAAAATATTTTTAAAAGCTGTTATAGTTATATTTTTCTTGTCTATAGTCATTTTCTGCAAACCTAATTTATATCTTAACAGTGATATGATATATATTAAAAACCCAAATATGTAAGGACATTACCATTCGGTATCTGAACACTCTTAAGCTATCTGAAAAGTTTTGTGATAGTGCCAATTTCCAATAGAGGATTAATTTTTATTACTGGTATAAGTATGATGAACATATTACTAGTCTGTGACAGAATTGTCTCCATGAGGTACACATTTCCTTATCTCCCTTTTCTTAGAAACGTGAAGAATGGACATGAATATAGATCCAAGGTTCCTCCATCATGATGCATTGGAACCCCCCTCTCTGTTGTCGTTTAGTCCAAGAGTGCTAGATGCTGCAATAAAACATGATTAAACTCTGACCTCCCAGAGTGTTGGTTAGTCCACTGGTACTTTGGGCATAACAACAGAAGTTGCCAGAAAGATTTTGAGAAGTTATAAAACTGCTTTGGGCTACAATCAGGTGTCTCCAAAGAACTTTTTCTCACTTGACCACTTCCAAATTTTTCGCAAGGCTATGTTTAGACCACCAATGGCTTGCATCTCCTCAATAGCGTCTTGTATATCTCAGAGTGAAAAATAGTTCCATGGCATTGTAAATTATCCACTCCATGCCCATGAAGGAGTCTGCAGCTCCCTTTAACACAAATAAAAGGCTCCTTATGCCTCTTGAAGTAGCATGCCTAGGCCCCTGGTATTTATTCAGCCCTGTATTTCCCGTATGACCTTTATCTTCATTTTTAGTGAGTTATAGCCATGTCGGGACACTGTACATTAGGAAATAGATGAATATTCTCATCCCCTTCACTTATTGTCTTCAGACTGGACATAAATCTAGGTGACCTTCTGGTTCACGGTCGCCTTTTGAGCTGACCTGCCTTATGCTGGGACTACACCATGCTCAAGAAGCCAAAGTAGGACTAGTCCCTATACAATCCAAACCAAAAACAATAGCCTCCCTAGCCTAAAGGTACCTTTACCATCAAAGAGGGTTTCACATGCGTTTGTCATAATATGATACGGTATATGTGATTGTGTGCCATAGATGAAATTCTAATTATATAGGCAAAACTGGGAGAAGATTGGCAGATTCAGATAGGTTCACATAACATCTTAGGGATATTAAACAAGGTAAACTATCTCCAGTCTCTTCACATTTCAACAGAGAACAACATAAAGTAAGGTACATTAGAATTAGATGTATCCATCAAGGCACTAATTTCCTGTACAATCACACCAGAGAGAGTTAAAATGGAAAACAAATTTATTCAGCTTTTCGGCACCATATCTCCACATGGTATTAATTAAATACTCTCCTACTAATGTGTTTCTCAATTTCCTTGTATTCTTCTTATTCCTAAGATTTTATTTTCATGTATCCCTAAACATTTTTGGTCCGTTAAAATTCTGGACATTATTTTTCACAGTACCAATATTTATATTCTTTCACTTCCTGTAATCCTACTTCCAGCAACAACAAAGGAGATCTCTAAAGTTTTTTTACCGTGCTCTGTTTCTTGCCGTACTTCAATTTGTCCTGTTCACTGAGGAAGGCTCTAAGTCTAAGCTGAAACGCCCAAATCTTATTGTCCTGTCTTTTGATTCAAGCTTCAACATACGTTGTTTTACTATTACATTAGGAAAATGTTTAAATTAGCAGCATTCTTATTTTTTGCTTTCTGAAAGGCATTTGTAATGTGACCACAATACCAAAAGTAATGAATTAACGATCAGTAATAGAATTTTAAAATATGTTTATTGAAATGGATACATAATGAAGATTACAGAAATAAATTGAGATTAACTGAAAGTTAATACCAATCCTGCCTTTGGCTGGCAATGTTATCTTCACCTGTATATCTGTGTTCTTTGCCATCTTGATTGTATTTGTAAATATATTTCTCTCTAAAATATTCCTCACTGAGCTTGAATGTTTGTAAAACTCTATCACATTCCTTCACAATCGTATCTCTGTCCATCTTCCAAATGTTTTCTTCTTCTGACTCCTCCTCGACCATTCTAACCTAAAAAGAAATGTGAAATACCTTCTATAATCTTTCCTTTTGTTAAAAGTGTTGATTAAATTTTGCAATAATTGTTTTTCTGTTTGATCATTCTACATAAACAATGCTACAGTAAATTTCATTTCTATTTCTACTACATTAATAGGATCTTAATATAAATTTTGCCCCAAAAGTATGAGTGCTGAAACTTCCACATCTTAAACATTTTTGTGCAATGGTCAGCTGTGCTTAGCTCCAGCCGCCACATTTTCCAAGAAGTGAAAAGGAATATTCTGTTGGGAAGTTTTTTTTGCAAATGGGTCTTGGGATGGAGGAAAAAATATTCATTGTTGACCATTATTTTTGCTTGTAAGTAGCGATTATTAAGGTGGCACAATGTTTGCAAAAAGGTGGCTGAACAATTCAAAGAGAGATTGAGTAATTTGTCACCAAGTAACACAGATATGCTATCTATTGTTACAAAATTTTCGCAGTTGTAGAAGTGTAGTGTCAACGACAAAAGCAGTTTGATCGACCAGTAAGTTTTTCAATAATGCAGACTGTTTACCCCCGAACTCCTAAACTCATACAATACAGTATCATAATCATATCAATACACTTAGATAACACTATAGTTTCTATGTGAATTGATGTATATAGGCCTAGCAAAACACTTCATTGTCCATATTGAAATATCGGTGGATTTATAACTAATAATATTCAATTCAATGCAATCAGGGCCGATCTAGAAATTTCTAGAAAGTTCGATAATTTAAAAAAGCTTTAACTTTGGCATTTTTAAACCGATTTTAATGGGACAAATTTTTTATTTTAACTCCATAATTTATCTGAATGATTTTTATAGGGCCCTCTATCTCAGACATAACTAAAATGGGCCCCAACCGGGGCCTCTATTTCAATTTAAATGTACAATAGTTATAGTAATACAATTTAGTTGTATAATATTTCACATTTTAGAAATAATTACGTAGAAAAGTAATTTTTGACACGTTTCATGAAGGATATTAAACTTAATCTAGAAGGTTCCAGAAGGCTCTATGTTGTTCTATGGGGATATATTATGGTATCTAAAAGCTTATTCGAAATAAATCGCACTGAGTATGATCCCATAGAGGAACATGATCATAATGTGGAAGGAGATTCAACAGTAAACTGGAACGCTTTGGTTATGCGATCCCATCGGGGAACCGGGTCCCATCAGGAAACAGGGCTGCGCAGGGATTGGGGTCCTAATGCAATCCGGGGCCATGCCAGGTATAATGGCTAGTAGTAAATAAATAAACATACAGTATATATAATGTATACTACTCGCAGCACGTGTCTAGTGGGGTCGAGTTAAGCTGCCAGATGTCGTACATAGGGGAGACAGGACGCCGACTCTCTGACAGGTGTACTGAACACCTCTGTAATATTATGCAAGATAAACAGTTTCCCGTCTCTAAACACTTCAATAGAAGCGACCACAAAGGCACGTCGGACTTTACAATTAGTGAAATTGTGAATAGCACAAACACACCTAGCCAGGTCAATTTGGAACACAAGCTTATCCTGACCTATGTAACCTTGAAACCACATGGTATGAACATCGTGTCTCTTTTCACAGTTTGAACCAAGCCCCGCCCCTCCACGTCAAAACCTATTGCAGTGGACTAACTTCTCCTCTTTTATTTTCCTTTTCCCTATTTAATCTCTCACCTACTTATTTTCTGTCACATTTCTTTTGCTTCCCTCTCTGATACTACCTCTCAGCTAAGTGCTTTTAAAAAAATTTTAACTCTGTTTTTTCTGTTGTTTGTTCCCTGACGAAGGCTTCCTGCCGACACGTTCATTGTTTTGTTGCATTTCGCTTTTTCAGGTTTGACCTCACTTTGTTTTTACTCATTTCCCATTTTGCTAACCTGTTATCAGTCTCTCACCCTTATTACCCTAAAAATTATGCAGCTGCTTTGTGAGTTCTAAATAAGATAACAAAGGCCCTATAAAATATGTTGAGATCTAATGTTGCAGTGCGGAACAGTTGAGAATGCATCCTCTAGTTTTCTCCATTTTTGCACTCACTGGGGTTAACCGGAAAAATAAAAGAACCAAGAAAATCCATATTTTTCTATATGGGTTGCGGCAGTTTCCTCACAGGGGCACTGTGAAATATTACAAAATTTTTATAATTTTATTTCCACTTTTAATCTAATGTGACATCTATGGGTGGTGGTGCAAACAGTAACCCACTTGAGCAATTACTGTTTGCAGTTACTAGATGGTGCCTTATGACCTACATACGTGTTATATTTATTTTTATCCAACCTTTATTTTGTTTATGTATTCACTATTTCGAAGTGTGTTTATTTGAACTTAACACAGGGGGCCTGGTAAAAACCTGAATTTGGCATAGGCGCCGAGAAACGAAACACACAATCATTTTCCCTCTAAGGGTCAAGTGGCAGCTGGAGCTATGCACCTTGACAAATGCAAGTATGTGTTCAAGATGAAGGAGTTTCAGTAAAGCTAGTTTCGGTGCATACTGTATTTCACAAAATACTTCTTATATAAGCATGTAAAATTTGTTTCTGTGTGGGATACATCACAATGAAATACCTCAATAAATAAATAGCATTTATTTGGTTAATACCACAGAAGTTATAATCCCATAATACATATTTGTCTTGTAATAAGTTCACATTTTATACCTCTGCCCAAGCCTGTTCAACTTCATCACTCTGATCATGGATGCGCTGCCTGACAACAAACTCTCCATTTTCACGAAGGTAACAGTGTTTAAAATCATCTTCATCTTTAGGGAGCCCATATGGAAATGTTACTGGTTTAATACGAATTAAATGCTGAATAATACGCAGCTTCTCATTTATTTCAGGTGTGTTCTTCAGAGCAACTGCATTATAGGCCTGTCAACAAAAAAATATCCATTTATTTTTTTTTAAATCAATATACTTATACTTTAAAGTTTTAAAAAGTTTAAGAAGTTGGGATGTTGACAATTTGCCAGCATATTCATCTAGATAAATGCCAAACTGTATAATATCTTTATCTTAATCTATGATGTTTAAAATATACATAGAATATAAAATCTCTGAATGATCTATTGTAGGTTTAAAAAAAAAAATTGTAACTACTGTAATCACCTTTTCAAAGAGACCAAATTCTTTTAGGACATCTTTCTCCCAAAATGGACGTGTGTAATGATCTTTTATTCTGTACACCATATGAAGCACTGATGGTTCCTGTTCTGGTTGTGCTTCCTTCTGCTTTTGATGTTCTAAAATGGGCTCTGCCCAGGAGTTATCTTTTGGGTCAAACCATTTTTGAATTGGTTTCTTCCGTCTCGGAATAAGCCCTCTTGATTTGTATCGGACACATTCAACATTGTGCAATCGGATTGCAGAAAGCAAAGGGATAAACTGTTAAAGAGAAATTCATTATATAAATTCAAATATAAAATAGTGCTTAGGTTTCTGATAGTGATAGGAAGAATATGCATTTGTATGATCATTGAGGGTCCCAAATAAAAAGCAAAAATTATTACTGCCATAACACCTTAACACACTGCTGTCATAATAATAATAATAATTAAGAAATAGAAGAGCCCTCAAATTTTGTAGCGGCAGGTCAATCTGCCCCGTGATGTGTAGTTCACTTCTACTTTTAGTGACAGGCCCCACTTTTCAGACCTGAAGTCACAGGCTACTGCATTTTATTTATTTTTTGTTTAAGAGCTTAAGTAATATAATCTCTTTCATTTTCATTTCTAGAAAGTCTTAGGAGTCTGGCTGTACGATTCAACCAATGGCAATAACATAGTGAATTTTTCCGAGCCTCGAGAATTAATTTGCTTAATCAAGTTGTACTCTCTACACAACAAAAGTTGTTAAATTTCTCTGTGATGGCTGAATAATCAGTATAACATCCTTGCATTAAGTTTTTCATTAAACTCAGCAAATCTACTGTTATATTATCATTGTATTGTATTTTCAAAGTTACTTCGCTTTTATTATCATCGAGTAAAAACCCTTATCTATTGTACTCAGAAGCCATGTTGTTTTGTTAGTGAGTTGTCATTAAAGATCTAGGTATGAAGCTGCGTAGTTGTGTTAGCTGTCTAGCATGACTGTGTTAGATAAAATATCACCAAATATAATATCTGCTACGGTACAGTAAAGAGAGCCTTAAATTGCTGCATCATGCTTTTGGCTAACAATCCTTAAGTTGAGCACATGTTTTTGAGTAGTTTTAAATTGAAAAATATTCAGGGTGACTACACAAAAGCAAAATACTAGAAATATTTAAAAAAATAATGAACTGTTTCACACAAATGCTGTCAGAGTTTATAATATATACTAGATACAGTTCTGGAGTTTGCAAAGAGATCTTCACAGAACAGAAGATGCATCATGTTGCAATGAACATTGTTCATCTGCTCTTAAAGTAAAATTAAAGCAGTGGTGGCTTGACTTGGTCATTCATTTAAGATTCTCGGGGGTGATTAAGTTATAGGGTAACATAAGTCATTAGATAAAAAAGTGGACACTAAAAATGTTCATCAAATGCGGTAACAAACCCGTAACCGGCTCCTAGGGCTACACCAACCTTAAGAGTTGTACAAATAATAATAGTAAAGTTAAACTACATAAAATATTGTTCTTATTGTAAATAGTTTCAATTAATATAAACTGTGAGTGTTCAGTACACATAGCATTACACTGACTGATTTTTGCGTGCCTCATCAGAATCAGGTAAAAAATTTGTTTAATAAGTGACAACTTCAGTCTGTTGACTTATAGCTGTGATTGTGCTTGACAGCGTGAAACACCAGTATGCTTTCAGCCGCTGAAAACAGATTCATTGCTTTTCGAATCCTGTGTTATGAAAAATTTGGTCTTTGGTAAAGGAAGTTTTTCCAAGAACACTCTTAACAAGCTTTGGCATTTCGATGTGTGCCTTTAAATCCAGTACACCCTTATTGGAAACAGAGATATAAGTTCCACTGCCTCTTGTCAAACATTCAGCTTCCAGGTCATATTACCTGACCTGCACAAAAACCTGGGTATTGGCATTATTGGGTTTTCAATGTGTCTGTAAATAAACATCATTTTAAAATCAAATGCGGTATTTAACTTGAAAAAAAATTATCATTTATCAAGAATTTGAGTTACCATTATGCTTAAGAAATGGCTTCCAGAACCAGAAGTTTCGGGGGGTACCTTTTAATAAAATATTGTTGGCGTGCAAGTTTAGTTCACAGAACAGAATATTATATAACACGGAAAAGTGAGTAAGAAGTTATCAATCAGGGATGGACAGGGGAAAAACCTTGACAAAAGTCATATTTCTGGAAAGCCGCCCTGGACAGGGGCCTAAAAAGAGGACATTCCAGGGAAACCCTGATGCATGGTAACCCTATGAAGTTGGGTATACTCTGTATTTTATTTAAAAAATACTTTTATAAAAAATTAGCAGTTAGCATAAGTTTACATGCGAAAATTTGAAATTCGATCAGATCAGAAATAATCTACGCAACTGAACTGCACTTTTACAGTAGGCCTACCTTTGTCTAGCTAATGTGAAGAGATAGCACCCTGACGTCATTTGCGCATTTTGTCCCTGGTTCGATCAGATCAGAAATAATCTACGCAACTGAGCTGCACTTTTACAGTAGGCCTACCTTTGTCTAGCTAATGTGAAGAGATAGCACCCTGACGTCATTTGCGCATTTTGTCCCTGGTTCCGATAGGGTCAAAACCCAGGTTAGGGATAAGTTTAGGGTTCAGGTTCAGGTTAGGTTTAGGGATAGATTTAGGGTTCAGCTTACTGTTAGGTTTAGGCGTTTAGTTAGGGATAAATTTAGGACATAAGTTCGCTATGGTAAAAAAACATGGTGCTATACTATCTCTTCACATTTACCCTTGCCCTTTGTCTAACTAATATAAATAATAATAGTAAAGACTGATAATAAATAGACAAATTATTAATTGTAATCATGCTTTAATTTTAGTCATTAATGATTAATCAGCCCCCCTGCTGAGTCCTAAGCCCTGCAGCTTCTTTGAGTTTGCTGAAAAAGTTCTCAAATTGAAATTGCTACCCTATTCAGCCACATTTTTATTGGATTTCACGAATTTATCCCTAAATCGATCCCTATGCCTAACCTCAACCAGACCTGTTTACTCTTACGATTTTGGCATACAATGTACGATTTTGAGTAGCCACTTTGATGAAAATTTCAAAACATTTTTAAAAATATAAAAATACTACAGCTGTGTAGAGCCTGGAGAATAGATTACAAAAACACCAAGATCAACTTTCTAGCTCAAGTGGTTCAAAAGTTATGAATTTTTTAGTAGGGACCTCAAAACCACTTTTTTACTATGGGATTTTCCTCCACATTTGTGACCCTCATTTTACTTTTTTTTTAACGCCTATAACTTTATTATAAAATGAGACAAAAATATAATATTTACAGGGAACATAGTTAAATAAGAGTACTTCTAAATAAAGCCACAAAATATACATTAGTTTTTGTTAATGTGCCGCAAATATTAAAAAAAACAACTTTATTATTTGCCTATTAAAAATGTATAAAAATGTTGACTCATCACTAATTTGTAATTAATTAATTAAAATTTTGTCTTAATTTTGTTTTTAATTTCCCAACAATCATAATAATAATAATATTCTTTATATATTAATTGCAGATTTTCTGTGGAATTGTTTAGCATTTATAAGCATAAACAAATAATAAAGGGATTATTTGTTTTATTTATTTAAAATTGACAATTACACTTTTTATTTTACCATTTTCTACATATGTATACTATATATTATATTATTCCTATGAGTATGACAAAACAATCAGCATGTCATTTATTTTAAGTTTGTAATCTTGTTTTACAAATCCACATGTATTATTAGAATCAACTTTGACTTTAGCTGTTAATAAAATAAGTTCTAGTCATTTACTAGAGGTAAGTACAGGTTATTATATCTTAAGTAATTCTTGGATTGTAGTGCCAGAAAGTGTGTTTTTTCTTTGAGAAACCGAGGATTATATAATAATTCTCTTGTGGAATATTGTGATATGTGATTAAATATAGGATATTTCAATACCAAAGGTAAGTGAATATTTCAAAATGTTTTACTTAGTTTATGCCTTAAGTAAGAATCACAATATTCATTAAAATTTTATTACATATCCTAAAATATCATTAAATATAATTTATTATAATAGGCCCTACAAATTAGTTGGGTTGGGTCTAGGCCTTAACCCTGATATAGTATACTTTGTATTATACTATATTATATGTATACAAGGCCTCTAGCCTAAAGCCTAATGGTCATTATATATATTATATATATACAAATAAATATTTATCTATAAATATATAAACTAATATAAATGATAAATATATTAGTTGTAATAAAAGCTATTTATCCCACTCCTTAAATCATTTATAATAGTATAAATACTATTATAATACTTAAACTAAGCCTATCACTATCTAAGTCAAAGACAAGAGCTTATCATTCCCATGTCAGTGTCAGCCAGGTCCATGGCAACCAACCCAAAAATTAAAATCACTGATATTCAATAAGCCAATAATAATTATTTATGTTATAAAACATTTTTTATTTATATAAAATGATTTATTATTAGTTATATTTCCCATTTACACTCTGGATAACCAACTTAATGAATTATTAATTACCCCACGGCTGCTATCGATAATTGGAAATAAGCAGACAAGCACGGTGGCCATGATGACAAATTACATAGCCTAAAAAAATGACATCTTGGAAATTCGTTTTTGAAGCCCACCCATGGTCTACACTCATGAATTTTGGATATGTTTTAAATGAACATATAAACTAAAAGAGCGGAGTATTTTTATTTAAGAGCGCATTTTTAAAAAAAAGTTATTCTTGAGTGAAGTTGACCAATTTTTAACTTCAATTTTCAAAGCTTTAATCTTGACCCAAAAAATCAAACGAACTCTTAATATAACAGGAAAGATGTCGGCTTTAAGTAATTGGCGGAAGTAAAATTATATTATTATGCTAAATATCGATTATGAAACGCGAAACAACGATACCCTCAGTAAATTAAAAAGTAGAGGTCGCCAAAATGACAACGAAAATACGATACCCGTTTTTCGGGTATTTCCGGTCGATACCCAGGTCCCTATTTTGAGGTGTATAGATTGTATATACTGTATGTTATTTTTACTATGAATATAACATATTAAATGACTTTTTGATGATATTGTACGATTTTAAGAGTTTGAGGGTAAACAGGTCTGCCTCAACCATAAATCGATCCCTATTATCATGAGGGAGACTACTATTTTTTTTGTATCGGAAATGGGCGTCGGCGCCGAAAAATCCGAGTTTTTAATTTTCCGATGTGTGTGTCTATTTATTATTAAATTAGTTCTTTCCACATATATTTGAGTTCCGTTTCCGGCCTTATAATTTGGAAGACATCTTGGCCTACATTTCTAGCCAGCTATTTTGCTTTTTTCAATCGACCTTTATTTTGAAAATCTTTGGTATATATAAGGCATCTTCGCATACAAAATTTTTTGTGAAATAATAAGATAAGGTCCTTTTT